>MJUU01070971.1:0-17242 GCA_002080025.1 Modiolus philippinarum
TATTTACCCTTCTGTGCAAATGTGGTATGTTAAATTAAGAACGGAAAAAGGTGCAGAAAAGTGATATTTAAGGTAAGCTAACAAAATACTAGAAAAATAAATAATTATTTTGATAAAATAAAGAAAACAAATAAAATTTTATAATCGGAAAAGGCTAATTTAAAGTATTGAAAAATAAGTAATTTCCAGCAACGAAAAATGACTGTAGTTTTTAGTACCGAAAATAACTGTACTTTTCTGTATTGAAACGTTACCGTAATTTTTTGTACGAAAAAGTGACTGAAATTTTCAGTACTGGAAAATGACTGTAATTTTCAGTACTAAAAAGTGACTGTGATTTTCAGTACTGAAAAATGACTGTAAATTACTGTACTGAAAAGGGACTGTAATTTCCAGTAATGAAATTTGACTGTAATTTTCAGTACTAAAAAGTGACTGTAAATTCCAGTACTGAAAATGACTGCAATGTTTAGTACTGAAAGTAACTTCCTTTTACATTACTGTAAAGATGCAAGAATTAAATGTACTGAAAATATATGAGTAAGAAATGTACTGAATGATGATATTTGTTACGAGTACTGTTCATATAGTGGCATTAAAAGTACTTGAAAAATGTAGGTAAATTGTTGGTAGTGTAGTAAACCCAATAGGCCCTTTCACAATAACTGCGTTTCTGCTGCTGCACATGCACTCGCATGCCTTTGATTGGGTAAAATGCAACGTCATAATATACTTGTCGTCTTGATATATTGTTCTGGGACGTCATTTTTGCTGGAAATGTTCTTATTTTCCACTCAAAACAGGTTTGGGAAAATCTCCCATTCGGGGTATAATACCTCACTTGGGGTATAATACCCCAAACGGGATATATTTTTACAGTGATGATATTCTTTATTTTGGATTTGACAGTTTCTGCTAAAAAGGGCAAATATTTTGATAAAATGCAACAATTTTTCAAAAGGAAATATGTATCTATCATTAACGCAGCAAAAATTAATGGCCTATGAAATTTGAATGTATGTTTTTGGGGGAAAATATTGCTTTTGATATAAACTGTTGCCCTTTTGAGTAAAAAGTGGAAATTCAGAAAAGAGTGATTTTATCACTGTAAAACTATACCCCGTTTGGGGTATTATACCCCGAGTGAGGTATTATACCCCAAATGGGGGATTTTCAACAACCTGCAAAATAGTAGGAACACAGTTATTGTGAAAGGGTGAATCCCTAGAACTATCACAAACAATAGCTTATAATTAGGACAATAACCCTAACTATTTTCCTCACTTTAGCCCCAACCCATAACGTAAATTTTACCAAAGCCTTATGCCTTTAAGTAGTGTGCGTGTACGCTGAGGTAAAATTTACCCCTAGCTGTTTTTTCATGCAGCATTTTTTTTGTATTTGCTGTGTTAAGACCAATTTCCGTTTATGAATGAATTGCCGTGATTGACCTGGGATCATTCCGTGTAAATTGCATCATGTAACATTGTGAAGTCTGTCAAAAGTTTCCAGGAAAATTCACCAATTGGAAACTAGTCTATTTGACATGTATGCTTCATGAAAATTGATAAGAATGCAAAGGTCAAGCCAAATGATCATTTCTGGCCTATGGGATAGAGAAATCTCATGATTTCAGATGGGTAAGATAAGCTTTTCTTGCCTATGGGATAGATAAATCTCATATTTTGAGGTGGATGAGATCAGCTTTTCTCACTAAAAAGATAATCCAGTTCCGGTTTTCAGGAGCTTATCTCACCCCTTTGAGAGGGGCATTCTCACGTTCATCATAAGCACATGTGAAACATTCAAGGTGTCTGCCATCACCTCAAATTTTCATGCAATTTATCCAGTGCTATTTGTCGTCGGATTTAATAAATCTTACTGTTTATATAAACAATGAAAATATACCTTTTCAACCAGCAATTTATAATGAACTTCAAGATTTATATAAAAACAGAGATTTAAGATTGCGCCCCAATTGTTCAAAACGAATTCGCAGTAACTATCACGCTTCAGTAAACGTATACCAATTATGACGTCATATTTTTCCCGGGAATGTTTTTTATATTTCTTAGTGAAAACTAAAGCTGATCATGGTTTTGGTAGAAAAAGGGCCGGCACCCCCTCATTTTAAAGGCTTAATGGTGATTGTAAGATAAAGAACAACAACAAAAGCGTTCCTTTGCTGGGTTTACCATGTACATTGTATTTGCAGAGTCTTAATTTGTCTCGTATGCATTTACTCCATATCCTGTAATTGTTTATTTAAGGGGGTAGACCTGGGGAAGCCTAAAAATTTCTCCTCGTTTAATTTTCTTAATATTTTCAATATTAAAACTACACATGTTCATGTCGACTTTCAGTAATTTTCAACAATTTTTACCGTCCCGTTTTATGTCTAGTGGTCATCAAAGATACCCTGTTTCCTCATATTATTTGCTCCGTTCAGGACTTGATTGTGGTGTGTAAAATTGGCTCTAATTAAATTTGTATTTGATTTAAAATTATTTCAAATGCAAAATTCTGTAGTTTAGACATAAGTGAAAGTGAAAGTGAAAGTAAGCAAGAATAATTATAGTAAATTTAACTAGTTTGAACTGAAATACATGGGTGTTCTGAAAAGTTTACTCTATTTTGATCACTATTAAACACTTCTTGTAAAAAATTCTGTCGTTTTATTTTCACCAAAAACTAGGAATAGAAAGAAAACTAGTATATGTAAGATATATTAAAATTTTAGAAAACTCTGCCGTCCCAATTTTTCTTAATTGAGAATAGAGTGGGTAAAAATCAATAAAATTGCTGAATCTGTGCTATAAATTACCTCCCTTGGAAGAAATCTGACTTCTACATATTTTCATTATCTTTGGACAGCATTGCAAAAATGTAGAGTAAAATGCACTCATTATAAATGACTGGATGTTGGGTATTTGTTTTCATGACAAAATTGATATTTATTTGCCATGTGGAAAATTTTTTACAATTTTAAAATTTTGATAATACCTATTGTAACGATTCTATTTGTTTGTGTAAGTAATAAAAAAGTGAAAAACAGAGTTATCTCCTCCTACCCCAGGTCTACCCCCTTAAGACAGTACAATTGAGATATGCACCTGCATTATTTTGTTCTCTGAAATGTTTTCATCTGCCAGCTTCTGTAGAAGAAATCGTCTAGCACTATGGTTGCTCATCTTTTTGCCATCTTCTTTTAGACCTTTCAATAAGATTTAATATATGAATTTTTTATATTAGAATATTTATACATGTATATGTAGATTTTCCACTCTCTATACATATATATAATATATTTATAATTAAATTCCGAAATACCAATAACACCATTATTTCTAAAGGTGTAACCTTGCTTTTACTCATTGTCAATTATGACTGGGTGTGGAAAATAACTTTCCCTTATGATATGTCAAGCTAAAACCAGTTTCTCTAATGATATGTCAAGTTTAAACCGGTTTCGACTCATTAGATAAATTTTCTTTATTCAACATATGTTGAATAAAAGCTCCGTGCTATTTCCCGCCAAATCTATTCGGAATACAATTCTCGTGTTTATCATTGACCATTTGAGAAAAAGATTACACCACTTTATCCTGATTATTACCATATTTCATCTACTCTTCATAGTTAAATTTAAAATTTTAAAATGCTTGGCAAGCCTCGCAATTAAAATTTTAAAATTTAACTATCTCTAGTTGATAAAATATGGTAATGAATGTGATCTTGTGGTGTAATCTATATTTTTGACCTGTTAGATAGATTTTCATATTCAACATATGTTGAATAAAGCCTGTGCTATTTCTCCCCAAATCTGTTCGGAATATAATTCTTGGTATTTTATCATTTAGGGGGGCAACCATTTGATTTTCAGGGAGAAGGAGGAGGGGCTTGGGCAATTTTGTAAATAAATAATTTAATCTTTGTGCCAGTGAAAATAAATAAATAAATATTCTAATCCTACTTGTCATGGAAATATATAATTCAATTTTGATTTGAAGAATAAATTTTTTGTTACAAATACAAATGAATGATTTGATGGGACATTTGGTGAAAATAAATACTTGACATAATTGACATGTAATTTGTTCAAGATTTTCGTAAAAATTAATAAATTTTCTAGGCAACATTGCCAAAGTCTCCCTGAAAATCAAATGGTTGTCCTCTTATCATTATAAAAAAAGATTATCCACTCTCAACAGTTAAAATTTTTGATATTAAAAATTTTTAACTACATGTAGCTAGTGGATAGAATATGGTAATGAACGGGATCTTGTGGTGTATTTTATGTTTCTGCACTCTCAATAGTTAGATTTAAATATTTTAAATGTTTGGCAAGCCTCGCAATTAAGATCTTAAACTATGATTAGTGGATAAAATATGGTAATGTTTTTTTTACCATGTACATTGTATTTGTAGAGACTTTGTCTGATGTGCATTTACTCCATATCCTTTCATTCACCAGCAGTGCCATCACAATATTGCGTTTTATTTCTTAAAATATTTGGATTATTTCGAAAGAAAGTTACCTCCATATCATACTAGTAGGTCCTTAAAGAGCTTTGTACAAAAAATAAATGTACAAGTACTGAGGTTATGCTGTGTTTAGAATAATAGAGTATGACAGTACTGATTTGAGAGGCCCATAAAAGGGAGGCAATGAAATACCTGAATTATTATTAGAGAAATATCTTATTTACATGTACATAGTCTCAAGGGTTATATAAAAGCTAAAAGTTTTTACTGAGACTCAAACTTTTGATGTTTTTAACTCTATGTTAATAGAAATATTTGCAAATGATAATTTCTATAACAATGTGTGTGAGCAACAATTTCATGTATATCAGAATATATAAATTGTTTGCATGTTCATACTCCATATACAGTTACTAACATAAATAACACATTTGGTTTTGATATTGTTGGATACTTTGCAATACATGTATCTCACACTCCTCACATTAACCCAAAATAATATCATTACATTTAATGAATAGCAACATGGTCTGTCTACAAAATGTTTTGGCATTATTTCTTTCACAGCCTCCTTTTGAGTATGCAAATTATCATATTTGAATTTTATCACATGTAAAATTTTTAAAAATTATTTAATAATTAACCTGTTTATTATTAAACACATGATAAAGAGAAAAGTTTTCACCACACTTATATTTAACATGCTTAACAATTGAATACTTTTTGTTATCAAATTCGTTATTTAGAAATCGCCAGAGGCTAGTTCCTAAAATGTCAAAATTAACTAACTCTATTGACTAACGAAACAATATTCATGTGTAAAAACAGTTTCTTTTTTAAATAGTTACTAAGTAAATTAAAAATTTTTCTGAATTCTTAAAATCATGAGTTTGTGAGGAATGTTGTCCGAATATTGCAAGGGAACAATGCAACCTAAATATAAACTGTGTTTTCCTCCAAATAAGCACTCTAGTATTTTGTCCAGACATATTATTTTCAACAATAGTTACAATGTATTTGTTGATGAATGTTAGTTCCTTGTGGTCAAATAGTCAAAGGGAAATAATTCAAATTGACTCTTGGAAATTATATGACAAGGAACAATTGTGGGGAATAAACAATGAAGTCATATAAAAAATATTTCTCTAATGATATTCTGTATTTATCTCATGATCTATACAGTGTTTTAGTGTATGAAAAAAAGATGTATACTTTTTTTGACAAATATGACTTTTTGAGTTAATTGGCTCTTACACATGTACCTTCATCTATTAATAAAAGGATTGAGACCTATATTTTGGGAAAACACAGTTATTTAAATTTCAGCATATATATACAGTGAAGAAGATCTATTGATCATGGTCGTTTTGGTTACTATTTATGTGCTACTGTTTATCTGTTATTGTAGTACTCTTTGGTAGTCAAACTTTCCATGTCACATCTCATCACAGAAGACACATGGTGTTTTTGTTCAGTTTGTGTATTGCTTTATGATTTTTTTCATTTTGTTATTTCTAATGTTTGTATTTAATTACTGTACTAATAAATACTAATTGTTTTATGATTTATATACGAAAGTAAGCGAGAACAAAAAGGGTCAGCCTAAAAAAGAAAAGTCCGAAGACAATGGTCATCTCTTGATGCTAATTTTTTTTATTTTAACATGCTCGCTAAAGCTCGCATGTTGAAATTGAAATTTCTTCTGCATAATTAAATTTTAAATGCTCGGCAAGCCTCGCATTTTAAATTTTTAAATTTAACTACGTGTATCACTAGTGGATAAAATATGGTAATGAACAGGATCTTGTGATGTAATCTATATTTATCGACTCTCGATAGTTAAATTTTAAAATTTTAAATGCTCGCAATTAAAATTTTAAAATTTAACCATCTCTAGTGGATAAAATATGGTAATGAATGGGATCTTGTGGTGTAATCTATATTTAACTGAGTACATGTACTACACTTAGTATCATGACTACCGGTATATGAAGGAGAATGTATGTAGTTTTGGCTAACTACCTGCGTTTGTAATCATTTGTTTCATAAAGCCTCCTAACTTGTTGATTCCCACTTTCTGTGCTTTAAACCATAGTGGAGACTTAATGTTGAAACTTGTGTTTGAGGCAATGTAGAATGGGTCATCATTTTTTGCAAAGTGAGGAGGTCTATGTTGCTTGTATAATTTATATGCAGTAATGTGGCAACGATCAGGATTTTCTTTATTTGCCCATGACATAGGTTGCACATCCCTTATGTTTGCTGGGTTAACACCTGTTCTTGTTTTTGTGGCACGTTCCGAGTATTGCAAATATTCTACACCCTCTATTGTGGTACATAATTTTAAATCTCCCAACTTCATGTCTAAATGTTCAGTGACAGATCTCATGCCAAAATGAAAAGTATTGAGAAACCATAACATTTTTAGAAGACTTTCTGGGTTTTGTAACCCTATTTGCCCTGTTTTGTACAATACATCAATCTCCTCATCACTGATGGGAGATGCCTTGTTTGGTTTATTGCCTTTGTCCATTCTTTTTAGTTCTTTTGTTTTTGCATTAAGAACATCCCTTGTCTTCTGAAAAAAACTCTCCTTTCATGATTGAGGTGTTGTAATTGTTTTGCTGTAAAAACCGGTCAATACTAGCAACCATTCCTCTTATTGTAGAGGGCTCATATTGTTCTCCATCAGACTTTTTGATATTTATGATAAATTTGCAAATAATTACATTTAATTCTGTAGGGGAGATATTGAAAATTTCCCGGTTATCTAGCAAAACTTTATTCATAAATTCTCTTAAAATGTTCATGTCTGAGGCAGTTTTTTTGTTGGTGTTGGTATTGGCTTGTTCCATGCAAAAGTCATCTATTGCCTCATCATTTAGCCTTAATTTTTGATCATACCGATTTGGAATACTAGCTACAGTAGAGGCAGTTTTATTGTTATTTTGCATCAGTGGTCTTGAAGGTGGAATTGCAGACAAGTTTTCTGTTTGGTTTTGACTTGGTCACTTTGGATAGATGATATTTTATCAAACCGGTATCTGGCCTCGGCAATTAATTTTCCAGTGTTCAATTCAATTTCATAAAGTGGGAATCCAAAATTATAGGTTATTCCTACAATAGTGCCTCTTAAGCCCCCACACAAGTACACTTGGTCTCCGTTTTTTACGTCATTGGTCGCCATTTTGCAGACGACGAAAATCACATGTTTTTGTTTACAAAAAAAAGTAGTTCCGACCGACTTGACCTAATGACGTTGACCTTGGCGTGATTGTTATTTAAACCAATGGGCGACGAAAGGTAAAAGGCTTAGGCCAATCGAACAATCGGAAGCATTTATTCAACATATGTTAGATAAAGCTAAAGTCTCGTTGTATAAACCTGTAATACGTAAATTTAAACAACTGTCCGAGAGGTAGTTAAATTAGTAATATCATAAGAGAAATATAGAATCCATTCCTTCATGTCGTTGATTATCATATTTCTACTATCGAAAGGGTTAAACTTTAAAAGTTCGAACTATGATAATCAACGACTTGCAAGTGATAGATTTTATTTCTCTAATTTGAGGTTTCTACCTCATTTGTCTTTTTTTCTCATGGACTTCGGCTTTTGACAACTCTGTTCGGTAATTTTGTAATTATTAAAATGTACCCCAATTCTAAAATTAATGAAATTTTCACATTTTATAGTTACAACCCCGTCGCGGGCCTCTAAAACAATAATGTGACATCAGCGGATATGAAATTTACATTGCACGGGAATCAACAAAAGCAAATTGATCATAGGTGTATTACAGTGGTTTTCACCGGCCTGTTATTAGCACTGTTCGGGGAAACTAGCTCACTTTGTTAAGCAAATAAAACGCAGAATAAAATTCCAAATTATAATAAGGAAATATCCAACAAAATAATAATATTAACAATACACACGGAACAATTCGCATAAAACATATACAAATGATATATATATATATATATTTGGAAATTACAGCTTTCCGTAATTAAAGTTTGTTATATTGAAATCGTACGACGTCCTTAGTTTCGATGTTGGAATCCAACTGTCCGAAAACATATTAACAAATAATTGAATGACATAATATTACACAATATGACAGGCCAAAACATGTGAGAATTAACAATTAATATATCGGATCATTTAGAGAAAAGAACAGACAAACAAATTATGAAAGAAATCAATTAACAGTTTAGCATTAAGTGTTTTAGATTAAAGTCCTCGAGTCAAGATAAGAAATTGAAATTAAAATACAAGAAAATCAAATGTCAAGAATAAAAATACAGGAANCAAAATACACCCAAAATAAGGCCAAAGTGCTGAAGGGGGTTATACCCTCACTTATTGGATCAAGCTTAACAATTGTCAACCAGGAACTGACCGTGGTCAAGAAGTGCCTATATAGTGTGATATAAATTTTTTATAGCTTATTCATTGATTTAAGACAACAACAGGGAATCACATTTTTAAAACACAATTTAAAAGTCACACTTTTTTTAGAGCAGAACATATTGCAACTTTAATTAGCCCCCTTTCCAAAATACCGTGTTTTTTGGATTTCTTATAAAAATTCTCATAATTGGTGAAAAATCTTCACTTTATTGTGTAATGCCATATCAAATAATGTATCAGATGCTTGGATAAAATATTTGTAATATCTTATTTTATTTTATCAATTACATGAAATAATGAAATATGAAATATACTTTTCTGATAAATAATTCCAGTTACTTTAAATTTATTAGATGCCTTTCATAGGTTGAACAAACACAAATAAGAAGATAACTCTTGGGGTAAAAATATTTTGTATTGGTATTTTTGAAGCTGATAAAGTAGGTAAGTATACTGCAAATTAAAGAAACTCCTCCGTTATTTGCAGATAAAGCACATGTAGCACTATAATTGGCACCATGGTCAGCAACCATGGACAACCATGTCCATCAGTGACCATGGTCATTGACCATGTTAGACCATGGTCAGTGGCAATGTTTGACCATGGTCACTGATGGACAATTGGTCGACCATGGTTGCTGACCATGGTGCCAATTAACGGAAGGTAGTCAACCATTGTCAACCATGGTTGACCATGGTCCCCAGACCATGGTTGAACATGGTTAACAATGGTTGACCATGGTCACTGACCATGATTTTTCGCCTGGGTACTGTTCGGGGAAACTAGCTCACTTTGTTAAGCAAATAAAACGCAGAATAAAATTCCAAATTATAATAAGGAAATATCTAACATAATAATAATATTAACAATACACACGGAACAATTCGCATATATAAATGATATATATATATTTGGAAATTACGGCTTTCCGTAAGCAAAGTTTGTTATATTGAAATCGTACGACGTCCGTAGTTTCGATGTTGGAATCCAACTGTCCGAAAACATATTAACAAATAATTGAATGACATAATATTACACAATATGACAGGCGAAAACATGTGAGAATTAACAATTAATATATCGGATCATTTACAGAAAAGAACAGACAAGCAAATTATGAAAGAAATCAATTAACAGTTTAGCATTAAGTGTTTTAGATTAAAGTCCTCGAGTCAAGATAAGAAATTGAAATTAAAATACAAGAAAATCAAATGTCAAGAATAAAAATACAGGAAATGAAAATTTATCAGATTTATAAATTTTATCACTGTCACAGGTGATTCAAGATAAATAAACAGTGCATGACTTGCGTAAATAGTTTTAACATTGATTTATACTCGAAATAAATAAATGAATTTATTTTAGGTTTGAGTTTAAGTTTAAACTTATTTATTTTGCTCACAAAATGCAAAACGGATCAGACGCAAGTTTTAATTTTAGGTATATTTTGCTATTTGAAGAAAAGTTCGTGACCTTTTCAATATCCAATGAAATCGCGAGATCAATTAACCCACATGTTGAAGAACACTTTGATCACCCATGCTTGACGAAAACAGCATAAGAATTAGAGAAAATAGTTCAACTGATGACGAGCCTATCTTTACTAAAATCAGCATGGACATTGTGATCCGACTACAAAATCACAGCCTACAGAATACAGTCAGGAGTTATTAGAAGTTAAAACATTGAGACATTTAAAAGTCAAACATGATATTGAGAAATAGAGGCTTGAAAAAAAAAGAAGTTGAATGAATCGAAATCGCCAAAGTATATCAAGACACTCGTTAAGTCAGGAAAACATCAGCTTTTATTGACCCAGTATGATGTGCTACAAGTTTTTACCACAATACGTATTAACAAACCTTTTCAGATATATCTTTTTTGTGTCTTTGTCGTGATATTCTGATATTTATTAGTCTTTCTGTTGTTGTCGGAATATCATTTAAAGGTCCTTGGTATACGTGCAGCTCATCACCTTGCCTGGTTAAAATATATCCACATTGGACAATGGAACGTTGGTTTCGGTTCATAAAATATACAAGGAAGTTGAAGGCTTAGGGGGTTGAGAACTCGCACTGACCCTCACGGTCTGTTGTTACATTAACACTTTAAAATTTTTAAGCCATGCAAAATAAAGTGGCCCATTTATAATATTGCAGTATAAAACAACATACGTGTAATTGTCTTTAATTATGAGATTTATTTGTATTCGGCAAGAAACAGGCGGCGATATTCACTGAAGCTCGCATATTGCCTCTGTTTCTAAGCCCCATACAAATAAACCTCATATTTGAATACATTACACGCATATTGTTTAATAAGCATGTGGCAAAATGATATATAGAAAAAAAGGAGGGAAACGGGGAATGTGTCAAAACGACAACGACCAAAAGGGGAGTAATAACAACTCAAAGCCACCATGAAAATAAAAGATTCAATGTCTGTGACCTAAATTAGATAAATTAAGTGATAAGCATGTTGTAATGCATTATCTAAAGAATCGCAATCGTTTTCTGTCGTTGCGTCAACGGAACCGGAAAACGGATATCTGCGACAGAAATTTAAAAAATCTATCCCCCACCTCGCGCATCAATAATTTTTTGAGCTAACCATTAATTTCAATACGATTTACATCAATTTTAAGATAACTGGATGTTCAGTTTGCTAGTTGTTCCTGCCTTTAAATAACGAATGTATCTCTTTGAAATAAAGTCATCCTACCAGAAATAGAGACATTGCATAAAAATTGTATTTCGTTAAAGCAATACAGATGATAATTACTTACTGAGGGTTTCTAAATTGTTTTTTGTATCACAGTGGTGCTTTATTTTCTTTGGAAAACAAGGTGTCCAATAAATCCCAATACCATTGCGGGGGTGGAGCCAAGACAGTGCTACAACTTCCAATTTCTGGAAGTTATTGTACAAGAAACCGTACAATAAATTCAACAACGATTGTAGAAATAATTTCCACACCTACATCTTATTATCTCCAATAAATACATGAAATATCTTAATCCATGCACATTCTAAAAATTTAACCCGTTCGTTTTCGGTACGAATAAAAAAAGACTGCATTAGCAAAAAACAAATTCTGCATGAAAATCCTTGTAAAAATAGTTAACGATTCCGCATTTAAAGGAAATTTTATAGTGTCGATCCATTTTTTTTTTTGTCATTTTTAAATAAAAAATAGCAACTGCTATGTACGCTATGAACGCTCTGATAGTAATGATCAGTAATGTCAAAAATAGGCCTAGATGTGCCCTTAAATTACTTAAATAATCTTTGTCTGAAAAAATAAACTGCATTTTTAACAACAGACGGATTTAAGCCAACGAAACGGGTAGTTTAATATTTTTTTTTCTTTGGTGGTAAAAGGTCAACGTATAGCTTTAACACATCTTTACGAATTCGTGAAAATGAAATATTATAGGATTTTTAATGAAAATTAGGCGGTTTTTATACCATTTTTTTGGATTTATATGCCCCTATTCTCTCCTGAAAATTAATAGAGTAATGCTTATCAACATTTTTTTTATCCCCGAAGCAGCTCAAAGATTTGGATAATATTTACACAGTAGCTTTTGCTCAAGGATACCTTAGGCCAGTTCAGAGATGAGTCCTGATTAATTAATTCTGTAGAAGTTATGCCTCCTTTTTAACTTCCCCAATTACTCGGGGTTTCAAATTCTAAAGCGGCGGGGATATATGAATACACATAGCCCTTGTCATGTTTGAAACATTTCTATTATTGCAAAACTTAACATCATATTGACACGGGTGAAAATCCCTTGTAGCTGTAGTGAATTCATGGAATTACTAGTACCCATACGAATATTTCGATTTAACTATAAAATATATGCATTAATTTACAGTTCGTCACCATTTTGTATGACTATATTTTAACTTTTGACTACAAGTTACGACTTTGAGTCTTGGGAGGATGAAGGAACAGATGGACAGACGAAAACACTACATTCAATGGTATAATAAAACAATTGTCAGCATCTTCACGAAAGAAAACATAGAGCTACAGTGTAACTTCAGTTAAATCACAAATTTTGGACATATTAAATAAATGGTTATACCAGTCTTCAAAAAAGAAAAATTGACATCAGTTTTTTGCAACGAGAAATGAATCGTTGAAAATGTTTGTATCAATACCTGCATAATAATGCTGTAATATCACTTTCTTCACTGTTTCTAGTTGGGCATCCATGTAGACTATAAATATTCAAATAAAGGTACACTATTTTCTGTTTTCAACATGTTTAGTTTGATGTGTCACTTTTCATTTTTGTTATAAAAAATTATATCCTGCATGCAACATGGCAACATCCAACTTATGTAATACGTCTATTGAAATAACTTTGCTAACTGTCACATGGCCACGTGACAATAATTGATTGACATGTCCACTTTGATACAAGCAATATATTGAACCAATATTTATTCCATCACGTGATATTTTGATGGAAGGCTCGTCAGAAGACTCGCCCACCATCAAAAAATCACTAGATGGAACAAATATCAGTTCAATATATTTAACATAAACCATGATGTAAATTCTATAAGTGTAAAAAAAAAGCCATTGAAAGTCCTTGGTACTTTGCTGTAATGTTCACAAATTAAATGCAAAGATTGCATCATCAGAATGTATTCCTGCGCATTTTTGTTGACGGAACATTGCAGTATGGCCTAATGCGAAATACAAATGTACATGTAGCTATTTAATAATGTATCTGCTCTGCCTTACGTGATATAGATAAAATTAAATAAAAGCATTACCAATCCTTAAAATAATTACTTTTTTACGTCTAATGAAGATTTTTTTTCCGAAACTTGATACTCATGTACTCCGGCAGTTTTCAGAACATTTCATAATCACGATTTTTCTAGGTTTTAATTTATTTTATGTGCAATGTCTGCTTATATGTCTAATATAAAAACAAATAATATTCTTACATAACGTCCATTAAAATGTTTTTTTACCAGAAACTGTTATGACTTAAACCTTCAGATTAAATTGAAAGAATTCCTATTAGACAGTTTCAAACATTTTAAAATCTCTGTTTTGATATTTCAATACATTATAAATTGAAGTAAAAAAAAAATCGATTGATGGGCTTTTCGTTGTTTTTTTTTTCGAGGTTGCAAGTTAAACCTGAACTTGTGCAAGAAGACGATCTCCTAACCTTATTTTAGGATGCCCGTGTGTGATTTTAACCATTTGAATGTGATGGCAGCCAATCATGTTTTTATTGTTGAAGGCTTATTACTGAATGCCTCATGTTCCATTGTCTGTTTTTGCGATGTATTCGTAGAGACTTTGTCTCATGTGCATTTGCTCCATATCCCTCCATTTAATATTTTTAACTCCTTAACAGAATTTCAAAAATCGAATAAAAAAGATGACCGAAAAGGTTTTGTATGTTATTTGAAATTTATTTCCAAGAGATTCTTTTTCGCATTTTTCCGCGAGGCAATATTTAAGATGTAACTGGTGCTATCATAGAACATATCAAGAAAACCTGACATATGTTAGCACGAAATAAAACTCTGGCTATCCCGAGTTCCTATCGTCGTCCATGTTTGTCTTTTGTCATTTTATTGTTTTTCTCGTGCGGTTCCCTGGTGGATTGTGGCATGTGATTGTGGTTTACGGCCATTGTAGGTGTTTCCTGTTATCTTTCTTATATTAATTTGTATATACCGGATATCAGATATTATTCAGGATTTTGGGTACCCATAAACCGGTTTAACCTTACCGCTGAATTTTGCCAATGCGGGTAATAAGTTAGGCTGTCCCGAGTTCCTATCGTTGTTAACGTTTGTCTTTTGTTTTTATTGTGGTTTTTTTCTTGTGCAGTTCCTTGGTACATTGTGGAATGTGACTGTGTTTTTCGACCATTGTAGGTGTTTCCTGTTATCTTTTTATTGTAATTTGATCTGTCCAAATGATTGTAAGCTCATGTCTTGATACATTGCTCAACAAAGTTTTGTAAAGACTTGTTTGCATGTAATTGTGATATCGATGGTTTTTCATTCTACAATATCTGCAGTACACGAAATTATGTCCCCTTAGACTTCATTGGTAAAAAATAAATATCTCCCAAATCCTATTAAAAATGAGTTGAAATAAAACATGCTAAAGTTACTTACGTTAGTGCTGATCTCATACCAAATATTACCATTTAACATAAAACCCTATAAGAATTAAAAGGACAATTGTTCAGAGAACAATTGCAAGGTCTTTCCCAGTCAATGTTATGTTTTATGTTATGTTTTGTTACGTCACATGTTTAAAATCATCTTGATGAGACACACATTGTCTCCAATATATTAGAGTACCGGTAGCCATTTCTAATCGTTTTAAAGATTTTACGATAAAAAAAAACAAAAAATTAGCTATGACCTTGACCGATGACCTTGATGACCTTTGACCTTGGGATCAAATTGAAGGTCTCTTCTTACTGATTAATTTGATATGTTACATGACCATACTATCTGAAAAGATTTAAAAGTTGTACGCAAAAAACGTATTTCCGAAACGCGTCAAGGGCAATAACTCTTCTGGGAGTCATCGGAGAGCTTCGGTCCAAATGAATCAAATGTAGCCCTTGACATGGTGAACATTTTTGCTGATATAATTTTTCAGCTATCTATTACGGTTATTGAGTTTATATGCTAACAAGGTCAAAGGTCAAGGTCAAAGGTCACCGATGACCTTCAACCTGGTACTCAAATTCAAGGTCTTTTCATGCTGATCACTTTAAACATATTTGTTTATTATATTATCTGTAAGCGTTTAAAAGTTATTCACAAAAAACCAATTTACGAAAACGCGTCAAGGGCTATAACTCAAAAACGGTTCGTCGCAGAGTTTTTGTTCGATTGAATTAAATGTAGATCTCGATGAGAGAAACATTTTTGCCGTATAATGTTTTCATAAATTTTTTATCGTTTGCGAGTTATCGCGATAACAAAATTTCAAATAGCCGCCATTTTGAAAATGGCGGACGAAAATTTTTTTTGACCATATTTTTGTAATCAGGACCATAAAAGCTACCTGGAAACCAAATTTCATCAAAATCCGACAACTTTGAGAAATCGACATATTTCGGGGTCAAAAACGCGTAACCGGGGTCGCGACCCAAAAAAAATTTTTTGCATTACAAATCATCCTGAGGATGAGTTCAACATTTTCCTCACCTCAGTTTTTTGATATCGGTTACGGTTTATGAGCTTACCTGCTAACAAGATAAACGGTATTCGGGGAGATAACTCTGTTTCTAAAAACAGAATCGGTTTACAGAGTGACCTGAGTCGAGCCAGGTCAGTGCCTGTTAAGTGTACCAAGTTTGGTTATGATTGGTCAAAACACTTTGCCAACATTGATGGCAGAGGGAAAAAAAAGAATAATAATTAAAAGGTCAATTGTTCAGAGAACAATTGCAAGGTCTTTCACCAGTTTTCATCATGAATACATGTCTGAGTTTGATTTTGATGTCTATTTGAGTCAAAAATGTGATGTAAACACAAGTTTTGAACTTAACCAGTCTTTTGCTCAATGATTGCTAAGGACTATTTCGAAAATAAGCTTGTTGCTAGGGACATGAAAGTCACTTCTGGTTTGCAATGTCATTTATTTCCTCTTTACAACATTACAAATATTTTTGCCTATGGTTGCTAAGGTCTTTATGGCAAAAAAACGTTGTTGCTAAGGACCTTGACCTTTGACCTTAACCCTATTTTCTCAGTCATGTTTAATTGAACAATTTTTGTTCTTATAGTTTCTTTGTATCTTACATAGTTTTTGAGATATAAGCAAGAAAACCGAAAATCTGACCCCGAAAAACAGTTTTTGGGCCCTAGGTCCAAACCCAGTGATCCAATTATCTTGGTCCCAAGGTACCAAATGTAGATCTTAATAAGACTTACTTTTTCTCAGATACATTTAATCAGCTATCTATTACGGTTTCCGAGTTAAAGCGATAACCAGGTCTCAGGTCATCAGTGACCTTGACCGTTGACCTTTGACCTTGACATTTTTAAATGGCCATATATGACTTATGAACAATGGTGAAGGTTTCAGGTCTCTACGACATATCGTTTGGGAGTATTAAGCATTAACGGAAACTCAAAATCTTTCAAAGGGCAATAACTCATATAAAACGTCGTCGAATCTCTTCGGACCAAATGTAACAAAGTGGCGTCTCGTGACAATGGACATTTTTCCCATTACATGTCTTTAGCCATCTATTACGGTTTACGAGTGAAAGCGATAACAAGGTCAAATGTCATCGGTGACCTTGACCGGTGACCTTTGACCTTGACATTTTTA
>MJUU01070971.1:30158-87564 GCA_002080025.1 Modiolus philippinarum
AAGCCCCTCTTTTTGTTGCAAAACAAAACTTGTGGGAATTCTGCTTTCTGTAACTTCACACATCGTTATGAATTGTACTTGGAAATGAAATATTTATAGATTTTTAATGGAAAAAAATATGGTTTGAAAGTTACAATATATCTGGATACACATAATTTTTTGTGAATGAAAATCGCAACTGCATCACAAGCATTATTCCGACTATGGAATAAATGATCAATTGACTTGTTTACAAGTGTATATTCATGCATTATAAAAACGCAATAAGTTCTGTGGCGTGCGTGTCACAGGTGACCACCTGAACAAAAAATTCACCTGAACAAATAATTCACCTGTGTCATACGGGCCACCTGGGGTTTTAATTGATGACAATAAACAATTACAATTAACAAGGTAACATGTTACAGAGGATTAAGTTTTGTCAACAACGAAGTGTAAGTGCACAATTTCTTAACCGTGAAAAATATCCGCACGTGCGCACATTCGTTTTTGAAAGGAGTAAAATAAACGTATGCATGAAATTTACATTCTTTTGAAAAGGGTTAGTTTCTTTAACGTTTTCTATTTATTACTTATAGAAACTCGAAATTCGGACAATTAATAGTTTTTTCCCTGAATTCGCGTTCATGTTTTGATCGACGTAAATTGATAGCGTACATTGTAGTTTATTTTTCCTATATGGTATATGGATATCGAGTATTGACCAATCAAATTATATCATATAAGGTACCGGAAGCCTTGTATAAGGTACCGGAAGAAGTCAATATGGCAGCCCCCTGCTTGTTAAAATTTTGATACAAAAACACAAATTATAGAATAACCACATAACATCTGAAAACGGGTCACAGCAACAACGTTTTAAAATACATGTTTGAATAACATATCAAATTTAATTTTTTGAGTGAACTTTCCCTTTAACATTTATTGCAGTTGGAGTTAACATATGTGTTATGGTCTCACGTTCATTTACTCCATATCCTTTCGTAAAATACGTACTTATATAACAATTAATAGGTATTTATTGCTACAAAATATATTACTCACATATCTTTATATTTTATTAAATCGGACAAGAATTATAAGTAGCTAGTTTAATGTAGAAAATAATTTATTTTTAGCTTTATATTATACCATAATTGGTAATTAGTTGAGATCTAGGCATGTCAGGAAGCTTCATGTAGCATCGTAATTATCCGTCGTTTTTCGCTTTAAGCAATTGTCGTACGTTGAAGTATCTGTGTTCTTCCGAAAGTGATTTGCAGAGTCATAAGCATTATCAACAGAATGGCTATAAATGTGAAATGAATAGTCTATATCGCTCACAGAAGGAGACTCTTTACGTTGATCTGTTTCTTCCGTCCTTCTATCAAACCCAGTCTCTGATGGATCGAGGATAGCATAAGGAGTAGATGTACTTTTTGGGGGCGAATTGCTCAATCCCTTTTCATTATGATCAAGGACTGAGTAGTCTTTATTTTTCAAGAAATCAATAGACTTTGTAACAATACCCGATTCACTTGACATGTCTTTTTCATCCTTTAAAATTGCTGTCCTGTCAAAGCCAGTTTCCGTTGGATCCAAAATCATATATGGAGAAACATCATCTTTGTTCTTGACCCGACTTGAACCTTCAGGTTCTAAAATGGCAGTATCTATATAGTCATACTGATGTTTTGGTACTGGTTTTACTGCAATGATTTCTGTATAATTTGAGGTACTTGTTGTCTCTAGTAGTTCCAAGTAATTATGTGAGGCTTGCATTACTGTACCTTGTTGTTCAGTGGTTCCATTATTGTACAGTCGTCTTTTTACATTAGCTTTAGATCTGTTAAGTCAAATATAATTCAAAGTAAATATTTGGCCGTCAGAAGTATCATGACTGTAATCACAAAAGCTTTAGCTGACAAATGTATACATATAAAATTATAGTTTTCAATGAAATACGGGTGAAATAACATCATAAGTATATCGAAAAGCAACTAATTTACAAAGTATTCTATTTCTTTTACCCTCTAGAAAGTTTTCCATAATTTCTGTTTTATAAGAATGCAGAAACAAATCGGCAAGTAGGGATGGAAGAATTAGTATCCATGTAAATATCGCATGTCTGATTAAATATTCACCAACTTAATTCGACAGATGTACCGGTGTTGTCAAACGGAAAGTTCAGTTTGAAATTATGTTAATGATGTCGACCACATTAAATTTGTGCAGTAGTTAGGACTCTTGAAAAAGCATAACTTTTCATGGCCTATAGATACAAATAGTATAAATGTTTTTAATCAAGGATCTCACGATTTTTTATTGTCTTTTTAACCTACATGTGATTGACAGCACACACTCTTTGAAAAAGGACATTGAAGATCTTTTTGATTTTCAACCCACTTGCACGTGACACAAATAGCTGAGTTAGCTTGCAATTTTCTGTAACGATAGAAAGAATAATCTGTAAGAACTTTTGGGAGCAGGTTGTATATATCTCACCTGGTACGATTCCCATGCGTCTGTTCTACTTTTGGCGCTTTAATGGACATAACATTACTATCACATCCAAACTTTTACAACATGATTTCCGATTTCATAAATTGTTAAACACGCTTGAGAAGTTTTATAGAAGATGTTAACATTTGATATCGAAATATGGCGTGACCCAAAAAAGGATTATTGCTATGGACATTTCCCATCTACGTTTTTACGGAAATGTTGAGAAATGTCAAAAAATTATAAAAAAAAAAATAAAAAATGGGACGTAACTTAAATTCTTTTCGCAAAAGGGGATATTGACTGGATATTCTGCAAAATTCCGTTAAAATGGCTTTGGGATCCGGCGACCTTAAGATTTTACAATTATGCTTGTTTCTAACTGATACTGCCGATATCCACTGAAATACGTGATGATTCTTTATCAAACCCTTCGGGGAGTTTTGAGTTTGATTTTTCTTCTGTAGTGCAACAGTGTTTTACCAGCAGACTAGGCTAGTTAAGCTGGCAGCTTAGCGGCGGGCACTCCTTGACCCTTCTTTCAAAATTACGTTTTTATACCCCGCTTTAGTGGGCGGTATATAGTGATCATGGTGTCCGTTTGTCCATCCGCCAAGGGGGTACACACTTTTTGGCGTTAAATCCTCCTAGACCATTGGGTGAAGATTAATGAAACTTTCACAGAATCTGGAGTACATATTGTCATTGTGCACCAGCTAATTTAAAATTTGATTTGATGTGATTTTTTTTCCTATTTTTTAAAATTTTTTGTATTCTAGAATCATGGGGGAAGAGGCGGGGGTATATATTAGTGAGCTCTGCTCACAGTTCTTCCAGTTTCTAACTGTATTGGGTTTCATTTGTATGCTTGTAATACCTTAGGGAAATGGGATAGATAAAAGGAGGTTTTAATCGGTTAACCCTACCACTGGCCTTTGCTAGTGGCGTGTACGTTTGTCTTTTGTCTTTTTATTGACGTTATTCTTATATGGTTTCCAGGTGAATTGTGGTATGTGATTATGATCTTGTGAGTGTTTCCTGTTACCCTTTCTTTGCAATTTTAGTATAACTAAGACTTTCCTTGGATGAAATTTTTGGTAGTGTTGGCAACAAATACAATATAAAGTAGGGAGGTTTTCAACAAATCCTTTTATGTAGATTCTAAAAAGGATTGATTAGCGGAGCAGGACATGCTTACCCTTCTGGAGCACTTGATGTCACCCTCGGTTGTCATGGGAGTTCACACTATGAGTGCCTTAGTTCTTAATGTTATCTTTTTATTTCCGTGCATTGTGGCTGTCTCACGTCCTTGTTTTGTCTTTGTTTTTCTCTGTTGCCGTTTTTGCCGTGTCTTTGGACTTCGACTTTTGTGGTCATCACTTCCGTTATTCCTTCGGTACTCTACTGCCGTTGTTTCTTATATTTCATATTTGAAAGAGTTTAAGTTGGAGTGCATGTTGTGTTGTTGGTTGTTCTTGAATACACCCTGCAAGAACCTTGATCCCTCATCGAGCACCATAGATATTAAATACATCTGTGCATTATATATATAATGTTACCGTCTCAAGTAAATCAGCATTAATAAAATGATGAAAGTTAATAATCCACCAATTACTCCAAGGACGATTCCTGTAGTGTACAAATGAAACAATTTTATGTACGATTTAAAAATAGAATGCAGAGGTTGACAGATAACAATATGAGTCAGCAAAAGGTTGTGAGTCAAACTGAGTTTTGACATTTTGTTGAGAAATAATAACCCATGTGTGTAAAATAGTGATAAAAATATTTGGGTTGCTTAATTGATGTGTATAGTCCGGTGGTGTTCATGAACTCAAGGGATATAACCATCTAAAAATCTAAATTTGCATACTACCAATATCTTGCAGCCGAGAGATAAAAGTACGGATTGCAAAACATTTCTTCTTTCCTAATAGCAACAAAGTTGTTATTTTTCAAGTTTTGTTTAGGTTTATTGACATTGACAAAATGTTGACCAACGACTGTCCCCTTGTCGATTCAATGCTTAATTCGTTTTAAATGCACGATCATGCACGCCCCTAGTAGTTAATCACGGTTATTACCCAGATTATTTATTAAACGTACACCAAAAACACACAATGTATGCTAATAATTGCACCAGTTAGTCGAAATCAAAGAGACAAAAATTATAGCTTACATAAACAGACAACATTTAATTAAACAAACTATATTTCTCAGCGAAGTATCGGAAAACTAGGTGTTGGTCTGTTAGTAACCATTGTAATCACTTAAGAGATATAGCAACTTTAACAGCAAAGATCGATAACATTTGAAAACTTGGATCATCTAAATTTCAGAAAATTTTATTTAAACCTTATGTGTATCTCCCTCGTATAGCCGTTTCTGGCTTTTCGTAAAGATCCCATTGGTTATTTGTTATCTATCAGCTCGTATATCTATTTCGATTTATAGTTTTCCAAATGTTTTGATTTGATCTGTACTAAAGAGACGTAAGTTGTCGAAATGGTCATCTGCAGAATATAAAATATAAAGTAACTTAAGGATGTTCGCTGGACAATTCAAAAATAAATAGGATTTCAAATAAATGTTGTTTTATGTTAGAAGATTGAATAGGTTGCTGTTGTCATTTTTGAGCTATAAATGATTAAGAATTTGGCGGGAAACTGAACTCATCTGAATTTTCCATATATTTAACATAAGCAATGTTTATCCTTGAATGAGTGTGACAAAATAAAATGGATTTAATAAAAATTTGTCGGAATGCTTCTAAAGATGTACGAAATGAAATTATCGAACAAAATATAGGGATTCGTGGGCAAAAAATATGATGCTTTTGAAAAGATAAAAGCAGAGAAGTTCCAAAATCTGATAGAAATACCAAAACGTGACCAACGAGCATCCTTAAGTTTTATGTTACCGATAATGAGCCAACGATATACTTAGCATACGATTAATACAAATTTCCAAAAGCTGACCAAAAAGAACCAAAAGTATACTATTTAAATGATATAAATTGAAAATTCCAAAAGTTGGTAAGGCAATGCTCTGAAACAGAGTAAACCTATTTGACTTTAGTGACAAAACTGCGTTTTTGTTATGTCATATACTTTTAGAATGGCGTCAACCCACACAAGTAACATAAAATTCACAGTATCTTCGGTATTTAGTTATTTTTCCAAAACCGAAATATTATGAATAAAAAATGTGTCATTCAGACAGCAATTAATAACTTCCATTTCAATCAAACATTACGGGAGAATTGATTAATTCAGCTCAACTCTCAGTAAATACATTCATCTTGGAACATAAACCTCAATGGAAGTTATAAATTGAATGACCAAAAAAGACAAAGGTTTGTATTTTTGGAATTAAGGATGCTCACTGGGCACGGTTTGGTATTTCTATCAGATTTTCGGACTTCCCTGGTTTTATTCATTCAAAAGCATTATAATTTTTGCCATCCAACTCCAATATTTTGTTTGATAATTTCATTATATACATTATTTGGCAGCATTTACAAAGTTTCATTAAATCATATTTATTTTGTCATATTCGTTCAAGATGTTAAACCTATGAAAAATTCAGAAGAGTTCAGTTGCCCGCCAAATTTTTAATCACTAAAATTTCAAAAACGACATCAGCAACCTATATTTTTTTCAATTAAATTACCTTTTTTCAGCTGTATAACAACAAATTACATTTATTTCAAATCATATTCATATCCAAATTCGCCAGCGAACATCCATACGAGAGATAATATAGAAAAGACTCACTCAGGACCAAGATAACTTACCAACAATAGTACCTGTGTTGTTATCAGCACTGTAAGTATTTATTCCTGTATAACAAAGAGTACAAGTAAACAAAAAACAATTACTAAAAAGTGATAAAAAATAAAAATGTGTATCCAAAATTTTATTTCTCGTTTTTGATTATGTTCAAGATTTGGCACACTTTTTACAGGTAATATCTGTGACACGTCATTAGGACTGCATTCTCTTGTCCTTTCCATTTTCTTCTCCGTATTTCAGTCCGGTAGTCCCCTAGTCGAAGGCCATACGGCCGAAACGTTGGGCAGTCTTCCCTTCTTTGCATTTTTGTTCATTTTTGATGTGTTTTTTTTTAATTTGTATATTTTTGTGTTTTTTACCTTTTAATCGTGGCCAACTATACCATTTTTATTTTGTATCCAAAATAAATACGTATTGAAAATAAAGTTACATACTAACATTGGAAGGGAACAGGTAAACGGCTCATCACTGAAATACGGAAATATTATCCACGAGATGTAGTTCATTAATGAGAGATGGAAGCTTGCATGTTTTTCTCTTGATCAACGAAATGGTAGAATATCTGTCTTTCCAGCTGTTAGCAGATAAGTATGAAATGTGTTTGTGTTTTTTATATACAAGTCATTTTAAGAATTGAATACATTTTTTAAGTTTCATTGGGTAATGAAAGTGTTGACCGAAGCACATTTTTGCGCTTCATGCTTCATCACCTTCATAATCCCTATGAAATTTCAAAATAATGCATTCAATTCTTATAATTATATTTTAAAACCGAACCTTCTAAGACAAATTCGTTTAATGGAAAGTACATCATGTACACTGGGATTCTATTACAACAAATTCAATCGCCACGTGATTGCAACTTCACACTGATATACAATGTGATCGATTTTCACGTATCACATTGACGGAAGTTAAATGAATATGCATTAAATATAATTATATTAATATAAACACACATTTTGAGATCAGCAAAACAAATAATCAGACAGCTCTATTATACTGGTCTGCACCTGGTCTTACCCATGGTTTTTATTGGGTCCGTATTGTTCATTTTTGTATATGTGTATATGTGCGTGTCTTCATTTTCTTTTCTGTGCCGTGCTCATGTTATGTCTTCGTTTCTTCGTTTCTTCGTTTTTCCGACGTTGCCATTGTCCTTGGATTGTTCTTTTCAGACTGACGGTTCGGTTCTCACTTACTATACTGCTTAGATTAATGTGCTGCTTTTAATGCTGATGAGAGGTTACTCCTTGAAACACGTGTACAGCATAACGAAATTTACTGTTTTTTCTGCAACCTCGATATTTTTGTATTATGTAGATATCTAAGATGAACATAGCAGTGTTTCAGGAGGATATATCACAGCTACAAATAATATGTTGCCTACTCGCTTAAGAATGTTTCATGATAGTTTAATTTTAAGAAAACAATTTTAGAGGTAAAACGAGATATAGAAAAAACCCTTAATCAAATTTTCCGATTCTAGTATTATTGCCTATAGATACCTGTTAAAGTTACTGTAGCTTGAGCAATACTGTCTGATGTTACTGAGCCATCATCTTCAAATAAAACACGAAAATCATACAAAGAAGACATAAATACATGATCAAAAGTATAAACCAAAACCATGTTTTACCTCTGGTTTTGGTTTATACTTTTGATCGTGTATTTATTTTATCTTTACACTTTTAAATACAATTTTAATTTCTATAGACCGTATATGGGCCTACAAAAAACTAAAATTTGAAGAAATTTTCTAAAAAAAATCTTTAAAGGGGGTTAGTTTGCTGCAAATAGCGGAGAATATCATGGATACCCTTCCGGAACATCTGATTCCGTTTATATTGAGGTAAAAGACTAGTGCCTTTATTTTACGGAGTTCTGATTCTTACATCTGCCACTTTACAACAGTATTTGAACATTAGACTTAAGAATGTTTTTTTTCAGTATCTACTAGTTTTCTGATGAGGTACTATTTTGTATTTTTTGTTAACAGTTTAAAATGGTAGCACGTAGTTGCGAGGTATTATGTGATATCCTCGTCCGTTCGTTTGTCTGTCCCTCTACCTATCTGTCCGTCCCCGAAGGTTTCAGAGAACGAGAACTCGAGAACGGAATATCATACGGCCCTCAAACTTGGATTTTAAGTTGCATACCGCAAACTTGGATTGTAAGTTGCTTACCTCATACCAAGTTCGATTTTGGGTCCGTTGAAACTTTGAAATTTCGTGAAACATGGCAGGGTATCATGTAATGCACCATTACTTTTTTTCACAAAGAAATGCCTAATGAATATCAAGGAACTGCAGAAATCAGTCACATGACTATGATTTGGACACTGTTAAAAGATTCGAAAATCTGTAATATTCATAATTTGTATGTAGGATACACAGGTGTGGTCCTTGATACATTTTACGGTTGCAAAATTACATTAATACTTACCTAACTGACTAGTTAATTGAGAAAATGTTCCAGTTGTCAATGGAACTTCTGAATATACAACAAAGATGAACAGGACAAAAATATATACTGTTATCACGAGTAAGTAATATTTCAATTTAGAAACTAAAACAGTTTTTGTCGGACGAAAAATCTGAAATAAGATATTTTTTACTGGGCCATTCTCATTTAAAAATGCCAAGGCTGTTTGAAAAGTGTGGTGTACTTTGACGCCGTCTGACTTTGTCAAATTTAGAAGGGCATGATTTAAATGTTCAAGACACAGTGCTATGTTAGGGTAAAGTTTTTTGTCAGACGAAAAACAAACTGCACAGCTTAAAAATTTAACTCTTTCTTTTAGAAGAATAGACGTTATATAAATGGCCATTGAAAATCATTATAACGTCAATATATTCATCGAAATTGTTTGATAGGCGTTAGTCATTCTGGGCGAGCTCGTGATGGAATTATTTTAGTGTTGCATATATTTACAAGTTAGGGGGTTTCGCTACTCCATTTGAAAATAAATAGGATTTCAAATGAATAATTTTCTGTTAGAAAATTAAACTAGAGGCTCACATGGACCTGTGTCGCTCACCTGGTGACTGGTTTTATTCATTGTCACCAAGAGACCATCCATTATTATCCATACTATACATCAGTTCACCAGATGTTACAAGTTCTGAGAGGATATTGAAACATTGTTGCCATCTTGGATGACATACAAACTTAAGTCACCAGCTTTGAAGGAAACCATCCAAGGACTATTGTGACAAGTATGGTTTGGCGGCCATCTTGGATGAGGTACCAACATAAAAATCACAAACCTTGATGGAGGTGATCACCAATTGACTATTGTGACCAAGTTTGGTTCAAATGGGCTCATTAGTTTCAGGGAAGATCTTTGAATGCCTTTCCCATATGGTCACTATGTTAAACTATATTTCCCCCTGGCGGCCATCTTGGATGAGGTACGAACATAAAAATCACAAACTTTGGAGGGGACCACCACTGGATGATTGTGACCAAATTTGGTTCCAATTTGCTCAGTAGTTTCAGAGAAGAAGATCTTGAATGCATTTCACATAGGTCCCTTATGTTGAACTATGTTCCTCGCTGGCGGCAATCTTGCATGAGGTACCAACATAAAAATCAGAAACTTTGGAAAGGATCATCAATGTACTATTGTGATTAAGTTTGGTTCCAATCGGTTAGTAGTTTCAGAGAAGAAGATCTTTGAATGCATTTCACTTGGGGTCCTTATGTTAAACTATGTTTCCCCCTAGCGGCCATCTTGGATAAGCTATGAACATAAAAATCGCGAATTGTGAAGGGGACTTCCACTTGACTATTGTGACCAAGTTTGATTCCAATTTGCTCAGTAGTTTCAGAGAAGATGATCTTTGAATGCACTCCACATAGGATCCTTACGTTAAACTATGTTCCTCGCTGGCGGCCATCTTGGATGAGATAACAACATAAAAATCACAAAGTTTGAAGGGGACTTCCACTTGACTATTGTGACCAAGTTTGGTTCCAATTGGCTAGGTAGTTTACAAGAAAAAGATCTTTCACTGCCTTTCCCGTAGGGTCCCTATGTTAAACTATTTTCCCCGCTGGCGGCCATCTTGGATGAGATTCGAAACCTGCTGGAAATGTGTAGAAATTGTAGTCCTTTCTAAGCTTAACACTTCTGCAATTCAAACTTAACCTCTATCACAAATAGTTTTGAAATAAAAGTAAAAACGTATAAAAAAGCGTGCAAATTCAAAGAAAAAGGGGCCAAAACTATCTGGGGCGTCACATTTTTCTTCAAAATTGCAGGACATGTAAATCTTATTATGTTGACCATTTTGTAATTTAAACTCTATTTACTATCATTTTCAACATATAAGACGAAAAGTAACAAAACAAAACGAAATTTTGCGGAAAAGGGGCAATAACTCTAAGACGGGTAATCGGATATTCTCCAATATTTCAGGGTCGGTAGATCTCATCATGCTGATCAGTTTTAACATGTCAGATTTTTGATATCTGTAATGGTTGTTGAGTTATTTCCCAAAGACAGCAATTTACCACTATGTTCTATTTCTAGTAACAGTGGCCATGTTGTTAGGTCTACGGACATAAAAATCACAAACTTGAAAGTGCAAACCCTGCTGATGATTCTGGCTAAGTTTGGTTAGGATTGGCTTAGTAGAATTAGAGGAAAAGATCTTTGAAAAAAGTTAATGAACGGACGGACGGACGGATGACGGACGCCTAATGATGGCAAAAGCTCACATTGCCTTCAGCAAGGTGAGCTAAAAAGAAGTAATTCAAGTGAAAAAAAAAATTGACAGTTTGATGATTTCGTTTTTGAGACATAAATGGTTGAAAATATGGCGGGAAACTTAACTTCTTAGATATTTCATGTTACAAAATAAATAAAATTTAATAATTTTCTTTGCAGAATGCTGATTAAAATGAACAAAATGAGATTATGAGAAAAAATAAGGGGCCCATTGGCAAAAAATATAATGCTTTTAAATGGATTAAACCAGAGAATTCCGAAAATCTGACAGAATTCCAAAAACATGAGGAGTGAACGTCCTTTACCAAAAACAGCTTTTTGACATATTAAGTTTCGTATACACAACAAACGAAATCTAGCAACATTTTCAATCTACCTATTCAAATGCTACCATCCGAATCAGTAAAGCATTATTAATATTTTCTCGATATTAAAAAAGTAAAGGTGGTACAGAAATCATACAATATGTTTGTTTGGCTGTGTTCGTCTAAACATTTTAACATGTAAACGGAGTAATTATTTTAAAACACTTTTTATAAACAAGATAACAGTAAACACGTACAATGCCCGAATACTACAATCACATGCCACGATGTACAAGCGAACTGCACTAGAAAAACAAAAAAAAAATGTGACCAGCACTACCAAAAGCCAGCGGTAGGTTAAACCGGTTTATGGGTACTCAAACCTCCTCTCTCAGTATCCCGTTTCCCTATAGTATTACAAATAACAAAATACCGAAACATACGAATAAAACCCAATACAAATAGAACCCAATACAGCTAGACTACTAACTCTAGGACTAAGTATTTATATGGACCGACCTCGAGATAACACGTCTAGTATTTATCTTATTGGTTTGAATCACCAATACAATTATATTTTAACACAATATTTGATTTTGCTAAATATACCTGTGCATGCAAAGTTCACAACCACTGCAGTACAATTATCCATCTTCGACGACAAATTTATATTAAAACACCTTTGTTCGTTATTGCAAACATTCTTTACTGCATCCAAGAATACTTCATTGCAATGATTCACTGTGTTTTGTTCAAGTGTACATATTGCGGTGTTCTGCCTCATGGAAACAGAGTCAATAGAAATAAATTGTCCACTGTCGTCACATTCAATATCATTTAAATTGTCTGAACAAAAATATTCATTATCATTCTCTGGACTTGTATCCGAGTCTGAAAAAAACATATTGAAAATGGACTTATATTATTAGCTTGAAGAATGTTCACCTTATTGGCAAGATCTCACTACAACATTAAAATGCTAAAGACAAAAATTTTTAGAACTTGTTTGCGACTTAAAACGACCCCCTGCGAAGAAGTGAATGTTTATTGTAAAGATTTTTTCCTTTTCTGTTTTGATCTTCCTACCTGCTTTATAGAGATGCTAAGGGGTAGTCTTATCTAATCTTAATCAAAAATTTATTTTTTCCGTACTGCAAAGAACCCATATGACATTATATCATTCTGCACATTGTCGAGTTTAAGTCATGAAGTCTTAGACAAACCACCAATTCACTAGATTGGAAGATGATATGTATATAAAACCATGTCCTTCAGAACTTGTACCTTTGGAAATATTTATTGTGATAAAGAAAATTGATACATCTGTTAATCTTGTTAGTTTAGCCCTAAAATTCCATTGATATTATTTATTATTTTAATCTCAGTTACAAAGCCTACTTCGATATCTCTTCAGTAGTAAAAATGACTATACTTCGATCTTTTCCAAAATCAATAATTCGCTAAATTCTGGTGAATGTACAAAGGAATGGTATAATATAAAGATCTTAATATTATACCATAGTTCACATCAACGCGTCAAAAATTAAATGTATTTTATATCTATAGTGAGCAGAGCTAGAGCTATGGTATAACCTAAAGGAATACATCTTACACCATAGATTCAGCTTCGCCCAAACAATTTCAATAATTAAGTGATTAGGCAGTGACACAAGGACGTATTTCAGTATAATTAATATTCTGTACTATCTAAACATTTCAATTACATCTGTCCGGCAAATCATTGCTCGTATGTTTAAATAACGGCAGTAGAATACCGAAGGAACAAGGGAAGCGAAGACCACAAAAAATCGAAATCCAAAGACATGGCAAAAACGGCAACAGAGAAAAACAAAGACCAAACAAGGACGTGAGACAGCTACAATGCACGGAAATAAAAAGACGACACTAAAATCTAAGGCACACTATCAGTGAGACATATGGTGTTTTGAAAGGTCTGTTTGGTAGCGGATTGGTAAATGTCATTTTCTAACCCTTAGACAAAAAACCAATGAAAACAATGATACATGTTACTTCTCTAACCCCCAAACAGTACCATGGTGAAATTTTGAAAAAAAACTATTTGTAAATCGCTATAGTATGAAATTAAATCGGTAGCACAAACATCACTGACGAAGACAAAACTAAAATTTTACAGTATGATATACAAGACAACACGAAAAACTAAAGTACTGACAGTGTGAACTCCCATAAAAACCGGGAGTGACATCAGGTGCTCCGGACGGGGTAAGCATGTCCTGCTCCGCTAGCGGCACCCGTCACACCATCAGTGAGTCAATCCAGGGTTGAGTCAAAACCGGTTATGTCAAATCCATGAAATCTAGCTAAAAATGTCCGTTTTCATTTGAGACACAGACACGTCATATCTGTCAATGATATCATGGTGACGGCCATAAAATTTCTGAAGGGATGAAAGCAACAAAGGCTGAACAAACCCCCGACTAAGTAACTTTTGGGACAGTGTTTTTGCCCTATTAAAAAATCACTGTATAAACTACATGCGCGACAGTAACGAATCAACTGTGAAATTTACACTCCATAGGCTGGAGCGGTAGGTATGTTGCTGCTCAGAAAGGGAAAATTCACAATTGGGAAGTTAAAATCATCACGTTTGTCATATAGCTTAGATTTCAAACGCCCATCTTCATCAATGTATATAAACAGATCTATGTACGAAACTGAAGAAGGTGTATCAGTAGTCTCTTTAATTTCAAGCTCATTGGGATAAAAAAAAATTAAATATGATTTAACTCTTACTATTCAAATATGCTAAATCTTAATATTTAAAATTTAAATGCCATGGTAAACGAATTATTTATATGGCTTTTAAGAGTTAACAAATTTAAACCAACGAGCACTTGTGCGAATTTTGTTTAAATATGTTACATAGTAAGCCATTGCATTCTTATAGAAATGACAATGATGACATCTTTCTTCCCTTTCAAATAGCCAATGAGATAACCATTATTTTTTGTGAGTACATTTCTCTGCACAATGTCAATCAAGAGAAAGTAGACATGAAAAAGTGGTTACTAGATTTTGTCAAAGCAGAAAAAAATCTTTTATAACAGTTTAAGTATTCTTTTTTTTCGTGCATTTTATTTGTTTTAGTGTTTCATTTTTTGTGTATTGCAAAGCTGCATTAAAAAGCCATTCAAAAGTTTTTCACATGTTAAGCTAGTATTACTCCGTAATTAATCATTTTTGAATCATTCGAGGAGCTACCAAACAATCTTTCAAACTGTAAATGCCTCACTGACTGTGTGACGGGTGCTCTTTACAGGACAGGACAAGCTTACCCTTCAGAAGCACCTGATGTTTTTTGTATTTAGAGTTCACACTTTTAGTGTTTAAGTTTTTAGTGTTGTATTTGTAGTGTTTATGTGTTTCGCGGGCGTGTAGTGTCTCTGGTCTTCCTTCTTGTGTTTTTACTTTTGCCTTGCCTCTGGACATTGATTTATGTAATCTTGTGCTTTGTTCCTTCGGTTTCTTTATAATTATTTTTTAAATATTTTTTTTGTTTGAGTGTTTGAAATTTTTTGAGGTGTGTATCAAAATCAACAATGGAAGGATATAGAGTAAATGAACATGAGATAAAGTCTCTACAAATACATGGTAAAATGAAGCAATGGAACAACGTATCTGTCTATATCAAAAATCATGCAAAAATAAGTTATATATAAATGAAAGAAGACATGATATAAAGAAGGGATAACAGGAAACATTTACAAAGGCTTAAAATTACAATTGCCTGGGAACTACATTGTAAAAAAACACAAATTAGACCAAAGATAAAGGTAAAAAACGGTAGGAACTCGTTGTTTACTTTTGTCCTTACAATACAAAGACAGATTTTGAGCAGTTCATAAGAACGTCGATCTAAAAGATTTACATTATATTTTTAGATAATGGACTGGAGAAAAAAATACCACTGTCCAGACAAAGATATTTATGGAAAGAGTAAACATGTCAATCTTCATCTCTTTAAGCAAAAGAAAAATGTCTAGCATAAAAAATAACTAGACATGAAGATACTAGATATATATATATACTATGTATAATGTATAGTTTGTAAGATTGCAGATTTAACAAGTACAACAATTGCATTGCAGATACAATGATAAGCTATGGTACTGGAATATGATACCTCGTTTGAATTTATCACTATAACGGCGATATCGACCTTGACCTCGAAATCTGCCCTCTGCAATTGAATCATATAACAACAAAATTATGACATGTCCTTCGGGGAAAGCTAAATCACTGTGAATGAGTCTACATACTGAACATAAGCGAAAATTGTAATAGGCAGTTAACAACTTACATGTCCTCGCGGTATTCTGGTTGGTTGCTTATTAGTTAACAGGGTTTAATAGACGGACAGATTAGTACAAAAATGATGACGTACTGGACTGCTCGCCCCTAATCGGTTAAGCAGTCCATCACACTTTACTTAAAGTGAAATTATGTGGCTGGAATGTCTTTGAGGTCTGACAGTTAACCACCATGATACTGTGCAAGCAAGTGATTGAGGACTACCATAATTGTCTGAAGTGATTTTCTATTATCTTCCCAAGTCTTCTGACCCTGACATGCTTATTTATTATTTAACTTGTATTTAAATTCTTTATATATTGGACAGCTATAATAAAACCCTATCTAATATTTAAGTTGCAGTCTAGGGCACAAGAATAAACCGTACGTTGAAGAATGCACCAGGTTGTGGTTTTGTTTCAAATAAGTTTTATTTCTCTTTTGTAAGCCCCCCCCCCAAAAAAAAAAAAAAAAGAAAAAATAACACAAAAAAGAAGAAAAAAAACAACAACAACAAAGCAAAACAAAAACAATACAAAAAAAAAAAGAAAAAAAAAAAGAAAGTCGTGATATTTGTTTTTCATTTTTTTAAATTGTCTGATGAAAACTTATCTTTCATCTTCCGTGTGATTCATTTAAACAAATGATCATCATTTGTCCCGTGTTTTAAGGCATTTTCTATATAAACTGATGGTCATTCTTTCCAACGCCTTTTTAAAACAAAATTTGTTCCTTTGATATAAAAAAATGGTTATCAAAGTGTCTGAAAGGGTCTTCTTTGGGAATGTTCAGGATAAAAAAAAGGCTGGGTGTACTAAAGAATTCGATAAGAAAAAAAAAATCTGTTGGTATCTCTAGTTAATATAAACAACGGCAGTAGAATACCGAAGGAACAAAGTCAAGAGACAAGGCAAAAGCTTCTGTCCTCATTCTTCCCCTTGTCCTATACAAAACAGTTTTATATTTCAGCCATTCCATCTTTTAAGTCTGTATAGAAATAAGTTAAAGTAATAACTTTAAAGTTGTTATATTCAACCGGGAAATCCGGTTATTTAAATGGTGATGTACGACAGTTTGGCGGTCGGACGGACGGCTGCCAGATCTTGTAAACGCAACTCCTCTGTAACCGTCCGTCCGATCGTCAAACTGTCGTACATCACCATTTATAACAACTTTAAAGTCTGGGATGAAAATTAATTAGGCGCATATTAGAATTGGATTAATTTGTTTTTATGCCTGAGACACTTAAGTATCATAGTACAACTCAACAACATTTGTGTTACATCCTTCCATGCCTGTATCTAAGTTTTACATGATAGGAAGTTGTAGAGGAAATGGAACAAATTGTTATTATTTTTTATCTAGTCATCAAGCTAAAGTAATATAAATTAACACACATAAAATCCATATTGATACAGAGCAAGCGTGGTCGGTAGTATAATTCTGTGTAATGGCAATGCTTCGAAATACATAACATTACATTTGTTCTACTCTTGACGATTTTTATGAACGCAACCTTACTATCAAAGCCAAAGTTACAGATTTCATAAGTTGCTGAGTTTTATAAAAGATATGAACATTTGATATCTATAATGGCATTACTCGTAAACATCTTATTACTAAGCGCATTTCTAATCCCCGTTTTTACGGAAATGTTGTTAAAAATGCCAGAAATTGATTAAAAGTCCAGAAAAGCTAGGACGTAATTTACATCCTTTACGTAATAGGAGATATCGACAAGATACTCTGCTTGCATTCGCTAAATTAGCTTTGAGACCTAGTGACCTGTGAATTTTGCAAACATACTGGCCTCGCACTGATACTGCCGATGTCTACTGAAAGTTATGATGATTCTTGAAGAGACACCAGTTGTCGGAATTTGCATATGCAGAAAATAAATTCACAGTAACTTCGGTATTTTGTTAATTTTGTTATTTGTTACCACTGGGCCGATGCTACTGCTGGTGGACTGTTAGTCCCCGAGGGTATTCACCAGCCCAGCAGCCAGTACTTCGTTGCTGGCCCAAAAACCGATTTTATTTCGAAACTTGTAATATCTAAATTTTAGAAAATTGTGTTAAACCTAAGAAGTATCTCCCTCTTGTATAGCTCTCTGTCCGTTGCTGATTTTAGCTTTCATATTTAGATCTTATTGGTAATTTGTTCTCTATCAGCGTTTACACATATTTCGATTCATGGATTTCCAAATATTTTGATTTGATCTGCACTGAAGAGACATAGGGTGTCGAAATGCGCATATGCAGAAAATAAATTCACAGTAACTTCAGTATTTTGTTATCTTGACCTTACCCTTTAGGAAGTTTCGAGTTTGAATTTTCTTCCGTAGTGCGACAATGTTCTTCCAGCAGACAGCCGGCAGTTTAGCAGTGAGACACCTTGACCCATCTTTCAAAATTACCAATTGTCTTTTTTCTCTACTTTCAAAATAGAGTAAGAAGTCTACCTGTATTGGGTTTTATTAGTATGTTTTTTATACTATAGGGAAACGGAACAGATCAAGTGGAGGTTTGGGTACCCATAAACCGGTTTAAATCTACCGCTGGTTTTTGCCAGTGCCGATACCAAGACCGGCTGTCCCAAGTTCCTATCGTTATCTACGTTTGTATTTTGTCTTATTCGTGTTTCTTCCTGTGTTGATTGTGGCATGTAATTATAATTTTCAGCCATTGTAGGTGTTTCCTGTTATCGTTTTTTTTTACATTGTACATACTTCCGAGAGAGTATTTCTACAGCAGTTTTCCAATCTTAGATTCAAGTTGCAATGACGAGATGTAAAACATCGAGATTGGGCCTTATCTGCAACAATAAATTGAAATGCAGTTTTGCGTGTCACTCAAACTGTAATGATCAAATTCCTCAGTGGAAAGATGATTTCGATAATATCAGATCAGTTGGTCCCTATTTTAAACGCATAAACTGTATTTTTTCATCACCTGCGTAAGCAGATTCACATGCGTATCCTGAGGAAAACATAAGAATGGCATATCAATTGGCACTAATTGTGCTCCTCTACTCACAGACGTGTTTTTATATTCTTACGAGATTGAATTTCTTCAGGGACTCGTACAAGATAATGAAATAAAAAGATGGCAGATCCTTCAATCTCACTTAAAGATATATTTTTCTTTCCATAAATATCGCATCTTTTGTTAAATGGTCCCATGAATATATCCGCAAGATGTAGCGAAAAAGGAAACGACAGAAATCACTAGATCTACATCTTTTTTGGACTTGCATCTTAAATTTGACGAAAATGATCATCTCAGTTCTAAAATTTACGACAAAAGGGACTATTGTTCACTTTCCCTAACATGGACAGATATGTACAAGCATCTCCTGTTTACGGAGTGTATGTTTCATAGTTGATTCGTTACGCGAGAGCTAGCACAAATTATACAGACTTTCTCATTAGATATAGTTATCTCCGTGATAACTATATCTAGCGTTTAGCGGGCCAGAAAACCGATTAAACCCACCATTTCCCATGGTGTACCAAGTAAGGACGATCCCTCGTCCCTAAGTCATGAAACATGGATGTAGCGTTGCTCGACATCTAGCAATAAATAACCGCTCAAACCGGTGCTAGGGGCCGTCTTGAACTTTCTTTGAGGTATGAGCATAGCGCATTGAAGGCCTCACGGTGACTTCCAGATGAAGAACAACAATAAAAGCGTTGTTTCCTCGCTTGTTTTTGCCATGTATTTGTAGAGACTTTGTCTCATGTGTGTTTACTCCATATCCATTCATTTCTTATTTTAGGATTTATACGAAATTAGAATTTCTATAACTGGTAATTTCTTTTATGACACCGGTACATCGACTTCAATGAGCGAGATATGCTCGGGTAAAGGTATTTATCTAAAGGAAATGAGATGTTGGTTAAGTATCAGTTTCAGTTCTACCTTTGGTTTGCCATGTGCATTTTTCATCTCTCGCTCTCTGACATCTTACATGTCAGACTTTTTGGCAGTGTGGAGTCCGTAAAACGATTCCCCGTGCGAGAGATGTATGCTCTCTATATTTTTCAGTTATGGTGTACTTGTGCGTGAGAGAATTTCTCATATGGATATACTATTGATACTTTCAAATTTTGCAATTATTTTTGTAATTTTCGAAATGTAATCCAGACCTGTTTTTAAGTGCCCACATCACACTATTTTATAACGCCATGTTTTCTTACATTCGACTTGATGAGTGCCCTGTGTTTGTCTATATGTTGAAGTTGTCCACTAGCTTAAGACACTAGTGCTTTTGTCGGGCCAAGGATGACAGTGATTGTAAGAGCACTTTGCCAGTTTGATTGATGTTTGTTGACAATCCCGCACCCATGACCAAGAAAGACATGGATGTAGCGTTGCTCGACAATTAGCAAAGAATCCCGCTTAAACCGGTGCTAGGGGCCGTCTTGAACTTACTATGAGGTATGAGCAAAGCTCATTGTTGAAGTCCTCATGGTGACTTCAAGATGAAGAACAACAATAAAAGCGTTGTTCCTTTGCTTGTTTTTTTACCATGTAATTGTAGAGATTTTGTCTCATGTGCATTTACTCCATATCCTTTTATTCACCTTTTATAATGATTAATGACAGTTTGGATGCTTTGACTAAAGTAAGAAACTAGCTCTAATATTAAAACATGACAAATCTGGCTGTGAATATTACACTCATGTAATAAATATAAGCTCTTTTCAAATATCCAAAGATACAGACTGAATTAAAATGATATCAACAATTTTAATAATAACATATATGTCATCACAGAAATGGCATTTTGCCATATCGCATCTACCGAAAATATCATAAACTCAAAGCTATAATAACTTATTTATATACAAGTGGTAATAGTATTATTTTTTGTAACGAAATCCCAGTTTTACGGTATAATTTACATGTTTAACAACGTAGTATTATTTTTTTTAACGAAATCCCAGTTTTTATGTATAACTTACATGTTTAACAACTTACGTCGACAGGAGTACTCTATATTCAGACTCCATATTCTGTTCTGAAATTGAGAAAAATCAAGGTCTGTTCTGGATATCTTACACTCATTGTTACCAATGCATTTGGACAATTCGGACGACATGTATTCCAAAGACTGAGAAGTTCTCTGTCCACATGTTCCAGCTATATCCATCAGTGAGTATTTGGTATCAGATATAACTCTGTTGTCTGTGCATTTCAGTTCTACACTGCTTCCTGGACACAGTTGTGTTGTATGATATGTTATAGCAGAACCTTAGTAAAGAAAGCAAATAAAGCTGAATTGAGTCATTTTGTTACAAAAACTATGTCCCAAATGTTGCATTACTATTCTAAATATTTATGGAAGATGGAATGAAAAACCAACATACCAGCAATTCATGCTGAATGAACGAAAATCAAATCAAAGATTCACTAGTCAGGTACAGTTTATAACAGTGAATGCAGGTACCATTAACAGCTATCGTTCATAATATATATAATTTGTAGAATGGGTATAGGATTTTCTAGGAAGTAATAATGCTAACAAGTGATAACTGTGTTCGCAAGCGAAACACAAAAGTCTCCCAAACGAACCCCCATATCGGATTTCAAGGCATTACGAGACTCCCTAAGAAAAAAAATTAGGCAGGGGTGACCGTTATAACCTATGTAATTCATACTTCTCAAAATTCCTATTTTTTATCACAAAACTCAATTTCTAAACCAAAAAAAAAAAAAATCATTTCAGCTTTTGTTTCCATGGCAACCAAATGCTCTTTTGTCCATTACACCCTATATCAGACCTCTTTCCAAAGAAAATTTGGGCAAAGGTTCCCCTTAAAACCTATGTAATACATATTTCTCAAAATTCCTCTTTTTAATCAGAAAACTCAATTTTTCTACAAAAAATATGTTTATGGTTTTGCTTCCTTACAACGTATGCTCTTTTGTTCATTAGACCTTATTTCAGACCCTTTCCAAAAAAAAAAAAAAAAAAATTTGGGCAGGGGTTTCTCTTATAAGCTATGTAATACATATTTCTCAAAATTCCATCTTTTTTATCAGAAAACCTGATTTTTCCAGAAAATTAGTTTCTGGTTTTGTTTCCATTACAACAAATAGCTCTTTTGTCCATTAAACCCAATTTCAGACCTCTTTCAAAAGAAAATTTGGGCAGGGGTTCCCATTATAACCTATTGAATACATATTTCTCAAAATTTCTTTTTTTATGAGAAAACTCAATTTTTCAACAAAAAAATACGTTTCTGGTTTTGTTTCTATGGCAACAAAGTCCTCTTTTGTCAATTTCACCCATTTTCTGACCCTTTCCAAAAAAATTTGGGCAGGGGTTCCCCTTATAAGCTATGTAAAACATATTTCTCAAAATTCCTTCTTATTATCAGAAAACCTCATTTAAAAAAAAATAAGTTTCAACTTTTGTTTCAATGGCAACCAAATGCTCTTTTGTCCATTACACCCTATTTCAGACCTCTTTCCAAAGAAAATTTGGGCAGGGGTTCCCCTTATAACCTATGTAATACATATTTCTCCAAATTCCTCTTTTTAATCAGAAAACTCAATTTTTCTACAAAAAATATGTTTATGGTTTTGTTTCCTTACAACGTATGCTCTTTTGTCCATTTCACCCAATTTCAGACCCTTTCCAAAAAAAAATTTGGGCAGGGGTTTCCCTTAAAAGCTATGTAATACATATTTCTCAAATTCCTTCTTTTTTGTCAGAAAACCTGATTTTTCAAAAAAATTAGTTTCTGGTTTTGTTTCCATGGCAACAAAATGCTCTTTTGTCCATTAAACCCAATTTCAGACCTCTTTCAAAAGAAAATTTGGGCAGGGGCTCCCCTTATAACATATGTGATATGTATTGCTGTGATCATAATATAATCATTAGCATAAACTATTATTTTCTAAAAATTTCCATTTTTTGTATGGTTTCCATGACAACCGAAATTATTTTGAAAGTTCCAATGCTGTAGAACCCTTTCTTACATCAAAAAGACCTTTCCTATGGAGTTTCATGAAGCTAGTATTAAAACTTTTTGAGATGCAGTGAGAAATAGGGTGAAAAATATCAAAAAATTCATTTTCCCATAGGGTTAACATTGCAGACCCCACCCCTTTTCGAGCCCCCCAAATGTACCCTTTATAAACCCCCTTTTCAAAAATTTTTGTTTTAGGCACAACTAGATATATGGGGCCAACAGCCTACAAAGTTTCAAAGTTCTATGTCAAATGGTCTCTGAGATCTGGTTCGGACAAGTTCATCCGGACGAGAATAAAGAAAGAAAGCGGAATAATAATAATTAGAAACGCAACAAAAACAATAAGTCTCCCAACTTCGTTTGGGAGACTTAATTATACTGCAATTGGGTCATTTTTAGCACGTATAAAGAGTTAGGTATACAAATGAAGTTTATACGTCTACTAGGAGAATAAAGCATTTAAACCATGCCTTAAAAGCCAAAATGAAAGCCTTCTGTGTGTTCATATTTTGATTGTATGACGTCAACGTTTACTTGAAATATTCCTATTTCACTAAACTCAAAAAAAGAAAAAAAAAGGATAATTCTAAAAATAGATATAATTGTAATTTATTTAATCGTTTACAGATTTAATTTAACAAATTCATTTCCATTTGACGTATTGTATGAACATTTTATATATCGTGGTCTATTTCCTCGGTGTTAATTTCACTTTCGCAGCAATTGTCAGGTAATTGATATTCTACTGAAAAAAAAGGCGAGGTTCTCTTTAAGGAATTGCTGTTAAATTTTATTAATACGCTCCCTTCGGGAGCGTCAGTGGTGGGAATGTCAACATCTTGGACCCAATGCAAACTATTCAACATAATGTCGATCGAAACGGAAACGGAAACTCAAACATCCGGGTAACCGGGATGCGCAGTCACGTGTGCGCAATTAACTATTTTGTAAACTCTTCGATATTTTACGTAATGTAGTTTTTCAATAATGCCATCTTATTTCATAAATACTTTCACTTTGATGCATATTTAGAAAAAATATGTACCAAACGCAATAATTTTTCAGACAACAACACACGATGTTGTCTTGGCAACGTAAATAACAAATGGCGACAGGTTGCCATTACATCCGTAGCATTGTACATTGGTAATGACTGTTATTTATCCATCGAACATGTCCATACAATATTTAAGATTCCTTATTAAAAGCCAGCCATGACCTTTACTCAAAGTACCACAAAAGATTATGATGTCTTACCTTGGTTTTAAGCAATGCACTGAGACTCCCTTTTTCCAAATATGGACACCTTATTTGATCTTGACGTATATTTTACCGAATACTTTCACAAATAAAATGGCATCTTGCTTTACAATATCACGATGCTCAAATAATTAGAGAATTGTATTCGTCAAATGAAATCAACAAACGTCTGCTACACCGGAAATATACAAGGATCAACAACTACATATTCAAAGAACTTGATGTACTGTTGCATTCGAAGGTAGCATGAACTGATAAACTGATGAACTGTGGGAGTCGTGAAATATGAACTATTTGTATTGGAAAAAATTTTCAGTGGAACTTATTTCATTCAAATTGGAAATTAACAGAGCTAGTATAAATGTAATTGATTTTAAGGGTAGAGCATGATTATTATGGGGGTTGCATATCAACTTGAAAAGGTAACGAGGCGGAATATTTGGAATAAAAGTAATGTGTTTATTAAATTAGAGTCTTACATGGTGCTATCCAGCATATAACAAATATGAACGTTGATGGAGGCTGTTATTGAGGGTGTTACCGAACTTGTTCAGGACCGGCAAGAATAAAGGAATTCCCACAAACGAACCCTGCCCAAAGTGAAAATCTTAGTTAACTTTTGAAATGGACAAACATAAAGGGGAGAGTAAACAACACTTTAAAGAATGTAAGAACTTATCTAGTTTTTTTCGGGAGCGTTTCAGGTTGCACCTGTTTCAAACCATTGAAAATAAAGTTACTCAAATTTTAATATTGCAGTATAAAAACAATTTACGTGCATTGCCTTCAATTATAAGATTTATTTGTTTCCCACAGGAAAGCGCTTTTTAAGCCTCACACAAATAAATCTCATCTTTGAAGACTATACACGTGTATTTAAATATCATTTTTATTATAACAGATTTTTTTTAGAGTAAACGGCCATCAAATTTAAATACGACAAAATCAAATTTAAGTAGCTGTCTGACGTTTGGGGACACACAAAATTTCAAAATCTAATAAGAAACTCTAACAAATGCATACAGAAAAGAAAATACCCAAATTTCCGCAATTTACTTCTTTATCGAAAGTAAAAGAGGACATTTGGAAGAGGATATAATATTCTGGTTCAATAACTAACCATATAATCAAATAAATTGCGACAATTATCACCCAAACCCTCCAGTTAGATCTTTAGAGCAATTTGTATTTTCCCCGATAAAGACGGGTTTTATTATTATATAGCAAATGTAAAAAATGGATAACAGGAAACACCCACAATGGCCGAAAATTATAATTACATGCCACAAGTTGCAAGACTTTTATATATCTGCGATTACATGAAACGCCATGATTTTTCTTTTAACATTTTATATGTTACGAAAAACAAGAGAAAAATAATAGATAAAAATAAAAAAGAGAAGGTTTTGATTTCTTGCTTTGTGTCTTAGTTTTTTGTTTTATGTTTTTGGTAGAGAGGAAACAATAATTAAGTTCCTACCGTGGTAAACCTTGCCAAGCAGCAAAAACATCAATATGAAATTAACTGATTTTCTCTCCATTTTTAGACTAGGCGTTTTTTTTTCAATATTGATAAATTTTGAATGAGTATATGACATGAGTGTATCAGGAAATGACAAACCGCAGAGAGGTTACTAATATAATTAGAAATAAAAAAAAAAACATGACATATCATTAACATGATGTACAAAGTTTGACCCCCTCTTAATGTCGTATTTTATTTATACATTTTTAATTTTTACCATGTTATATCCTTTTCATCCGCTCAATTGTCTATTTATACCCTTCTATTAAATTTTGCCACTGTACAGCTCAAGTAAAATATAGAGAAATCGATAAAAACCCATAAAACAGTAACTTTCACTTGCATAATAAAATCTTATTTTCACGACTCAGAAGTTTTCAAATTGTATAATGCTGTTGTAAATTACAAGCTTTTTATCAAAACAAATGAAGCTTCTGAATATTTAAGAACATGATGGCCTATTCTTCTTGACTATATATCAGTTTATGAGGAATGTGATTATCATTTTCATACAAACTGAAAGTACACCAAAGTGCTTGATACGATTTAAAATATTAATTTTTAATTGATTTAGTTTAATCAGCAATTTGCAATGCATGCTTACCCTTACATCCAGTAATTAGATCTTTGGAAATAATATAATAGGAAAAAGAAGGGAAACGGGGAATGTGTCAAAGAGACAAAGACCCAAAGGGGAGTAATAACAACTCAAAGCCACCATAAGATCTTCAATGAACGGTGAGGAAACCCCACACCCAACGGCAGGTCGGAGTTGGCCCCTAAATAAAGACTATTCAAGTTCAGCGAAATAAACATCATCCTAGACTCCCATAGACATAAAGTGAACTAACTAGAAAAGAGACAAGACACACAAAGGCTTAATAAATTTCCTTAGGACAGGCGCAAACCTGCTGCCTCGCGGTTAAACTAGTTTTATTGGGCCCAAAACTTCCCCTTAGCCAATGTAATAAATAAAAACCAATAGCAACAACAGTAAAATTCAGTAAAAGCCTTTTTATTCGAAATTATTTGAATTAATGAGAATAAAAAAAAAGATTTTTAAAAGTTGCGAAGAGGTCATATTGTATTAAGGTTCTGAACTGTTGAAGCATGATTTTTTTCCTCTTTGCAATGGTCGGGTGTTGTGGTTAGTGCATTTTTTAAGACATTATAAACCTCTATCAAAAACATGGAAATAGCTAGGGGACTTTTCATAGATAAAGCAATGATTTTTTTTCTCTCATTTCATTGTTGAGAGCACTTTGTAATGTTCTAATGGTTCATAATAGACACTTCACTCATTATGTCGCAAGTATTTTGTAATCGCAGATTTGTATATTCTGCCCGATAAAGTTCTGAAAACCTGACAATTCGTAAGAATACAGTATAACTTTGAATAAAAGACAATACATAGAAATTTGAGAAGACCATTTAAATAACACAAAATATCTACTCTCAATCGAGATTGTGGATTAAGAACCTCTGTCCGAAACGTAAATCTCAAGCAAACGAGGTCTAGTTGATTCGGTTTACTTTACTAAAACTTTCGAAGATTTGTAAAAAAATCTAAAATCCTGTTAATTTTTTAAAATACATTCTATCAAAATATTAGATGTTTCCATACTCTTATACAACGGAACCTCATGATAAACTTAAATCATTAATCAAAGGTATCATTTAAAAGGCCTTTGTCGATTCAAAAACAATTGGCGTTTTAGGTTTTTTAATGCAGATTTTTTCTCAAAAATCAATTTAAAGGAAAAATATGCTACATAAAACACAGATGTGCAGTATGCTTGATTTTCTTATTGATAATACATTTTCCCATTTGAGGTGTCATCTATCAACAGCAAGTTGGTATACTGATGGGCAGGAATTGTGCTCTTCTACTTCAAGACTTAATACTGCTACGAGACTGAATTTCGTCAGGTTGTAAAAAAAATACATAAAAGATACTATATGCACTTACAGATACGTTTAGGATGAGCGTTTCATTAATAAGGCATCATTTGCTAAATGGATCCCATCAATATATCCCTTAGAGCTAGATATAAAGGGAGCAACAAAAACTCTAGAGCTTCATCTTTTTGGACTTACATCTCAAAATTGACGAAAATGGTCATCTCGTTGCTAAATTTTCACAGCAACAGGGAAGACTTCAATATCAAAACCATCAATTGTCCTTACCTAGATTCTAATATTCCAATCAACTTCTACTGCTTACGATGTGTATATTTTACAGTGAGAGCTAGCAACTATTGTTCTCACTTTCTCATTATGCATAGTTACCTTTGTGACCCCTTTTAAGTCAAGGCTTAAAAAGATCATTAAAAAGGTTCTTTAATAGATATCAATCCCTTGGGTAAAACTTTGATGTTTCGGTCCGAACTGTGATTCAATATTAATTTTTTACTTTTGTTTTGGGTAGTTTTAAAATGGAGATGGGATGTTGTCTCCTTGACATTTACCCAATTTCCTTTCTTTTTTTATCTTTGACCTTTCAAAACGATATTGATATACCGATTGCGGTTGATAATATTCTGCTGGTTTTACACCTGCTTCGTCTTCTTGCCCTTTGGATTTCGGTACTTGGGAACTCGTTATTACCCTCATTTATAAGGTGTAAAAGGTATAAACTTGTAAATTTCCTGTCCATTTCTCATTTTACTACGCAGTCTCTTTTTGTCTTTTCGCCGTTTGGATATCAGTTCCTGACAATTCTGTTCTGTAAAGCATGGATGGATGAATTTCAACTTTCTTGGCATTTTTGGAATATGTAATGAACAGTAATTCAGGGAAAACTTTTCATCTTAGTTTCTTCTTTTTTCAGCAATTCAGATTGTATTGTTACATTTTTAGATTCATATTGAATATATTCATCGGTTTGAAAATTTAAGCCATTAGGAATAATTTTCTTTACATATAATGAAATCTCTTCCTTGTTTAAATCTTCCCGTTGTATTTTATCCAAATGTTGACAAACAATGCGTCAGCATTGACCTTTACTTGTTTCACCCTATTAAGTTGAGATCTCAGCGAACAGTTTAGGTAAGAAGAGTTCGTCTTTAATAGATTTAGTCCGGTTGGATAACGTTTAGGTTGAGAAAAATGTAATCATAAATAAAGCACCAGCCCTGTTGTCACTGTAGCACCTATCTGGGGTAAAGTTAAAAAGTCAAAATCGGTCATGTTATATCATAAAAGACGTAAAATCTAGCTGTAAATGTCCATTGTTATTTTCGAAACCGACACCTTTCATCTTTCACTGCTGTATTGGTGACGGTTAAAGAATGTCTTAAGGGAAGAAAGTAGCATAGTCTGATTGAATCCCCCAGTTAGTAATCCCTTAGTAAACAATTTTTGACAAAGTCATTTGGAAAGTCACCTTATAAGTGAGGGTAATAACGAGTTCCCAAGAGCCGAAAGCCGAAAGGTGTAAAACCAGCAAAATATTATCAACCGCAATGGTCCTAACTTGGTACAGACATATCAATACCACAATGGACAATTCGAACTCACAACCGTTCTACAGGGTTATTGATATATACAAAAGCGGTTATCAATCTACTATAAGTTGTTTAAAAATGGAAATGACAACTTTTGTCTAGAAGGGCAGAGAAAATCTCAGTATTTCTAACGAGGAACATTTTGAATACAACTATTGAAACATATTACCATCTTATATAAATTAAGTGTGAATGATGATACTTCCTTGAACATTGGTAATTTGCCTGAGTAAGCATTCCAACTGATGAAGAAAGCTTCTTTAACGAAAATCGCATTACTGCAGAACATCTGAACCATTCATGAACAGCTATTGTGCCAATATTTACTTTAATTCTCATAGCAATTACTAGTAAATAGCAAAATTTTGACAGTGGAAAATGTTAGACTCATTCAAATAGGACACGCAGTTACTCCTGTTTATATAAAAAAAGGATCCCTCCACCTTTGGCAATTATCGAAATATAACTGTTGGAGCAGCTATTGGGAAACTATTTCAATACTGCTTACTTGATAAGTTTAATTTTTATTGGGAGCAATTAGGAATAACACCTTTAGTCTGCCCGAACATTGCTTTTCTTATATCAGAGGCTAGATATGAAAAAAATTAAACAGTAATAATACTATATTATTTTTTTGCATGTTTAATCTGCATTAGATGTGGCACGACATGGAGTTCTGTTAAATAGATTAACTGAGCCATATTTAAACCTACATCACGGAAAATGTTAACAAATATGTAAAATGACCTAATGTTCAAATTCAAAAGGATTGACAGACTCGACCATTTAGAATAAACGAGAACAGTGCCAATTGGAGATTAAATAAAGTAAATAAATGTCTTACCGTACCACTATAGCCTACCAACACTCTTTCTTTCCACTACAATTCCTGATTTTAAACTGTGATATATGATTCAACACATAGTGTAATATTAACTGGATACATATACGGTAGAAAAGAAAAAAAAATGATATTATAAAATGTCCGGAAAAAAGAACTCCATGTAGTAGATCCTGCCACGTTATGCTATGTTACATATTTATAGGAATGTACTTCTTCTACCATTACGTATCTGTTACAGGCAATTTGTAGAATGACTAAAATAATCTTTTATGAAATGACTATATTTCGTAGGTTATTTACAAAATGCCTGAAAAAAACATCGGGCTTTTTGTACGCCCGTCTTTGACGGGATGTATTATGATATACCGGTGTCTGTCCGTCTGTCCGTTCGTCCGTCCACACGCCGTACTCTAACTAGAGAACGCTTTGATCATTTTTCTTGCAAGTTTGCAGGATTGTTGGGTATGACGGAAGGAAGCTCCCTATCGTTTTATTTTGTCGTTTGATTTTTCGTTCCAGAGTTATGGGACTTTGGTTATTTCAAAAAAGCATAAAATTGCAATTTCCGTCCACATGTCATACTCTAACTAGAGAATGCTTTGATCATTTTTCTTGAAACTTTGCAGGATTATTAGATATGATGGATGAAAGCTCACTATTGTTTTATTTTGTTGGTGGCTTTTTTGTTCCAGGGTTATGGGACTTTGATTATTTCAAAAAAGCATGAAATTGCAATTAATTGCAATTTCGGTCCACATGTCATACTCTCACTAAAGGACGCTTTGATAATTTTTCTTGAAACTTTGCAGTATTGTTTGATATGACGGAAGAAAGCTCCCTATCGTTTTATTTTGTCGGTGGATTTTTCGTTCCAGAGTTATGGGACTTTGATTATTTCAAAAAAGCATAACATTGCAATTTCCGTCCACATGTCATACTCTAACTAGAGAATGCTTCGATCATTTTCTTGAAACTTTGCAGGATTATTAGATATGATGGAAGAAAGTTCACTATTGTTTTATTTTGTTGGTGGATTTTCGTTCCAGAGTTATGGGACTTTGATTATTTAAAAAAGTATGAAATTGCAATTTCGGTCCACATGTCATACTCTAACTAGAGGACGCTTAGATAATTTTTCTTGAAACTTTGCAGGATTGTTGGGTATGACGGAAGAAAGCTTCCAGAGTTATGGGACTTTGATTATTTCAGAAAAGCATGAAATTGCAATTTCCGTCCATGTGTCATACATTAACTAGAGAACGCATTGATAATTATTCTTGAAACTTTGCAGGATTGTTAGGTATGGTGGAAGAAAGCTCCCTATGGTTTAATTTTGTTGATGAATATTTCATCCAAGAGTTATGGGACTTTGATTATTTCAAAAAAGCATAAAATTGCAATTACGATCACTTTTCTTGACACTTGGCTTGCCGCTATAATTGTCAAGTTTGATCAGATGGAGTTAATTTCAAAATTAATTTAATCAGTTTGCTGTAAAGTAGGGACGGGCGTATCATACGCTCTTGGCGCAACTGTTCATTACAAAATGCCTGAAAAACAATTTGACTTTCAAAAATATTGATGTTATTCAACAACACTTTTTTACATAATAAAAGAACACAGATTTTCTCTTAAGACATGTAATCAACATTTTACGGCTGCACGTTACATTCTGTAGTATGGTGCCAAGTTTGTATAGTGAGTAAGAATCGAACCGTCAGTCAAACCAGGGACAACAGAAACACCAAGAAACAAGGACATCACATGAGTACGGGACAGACAAAAAATGAAGACACATGCATAAGTTTGTATCACTGAATTGAAGTGTTTTACGAAAACTTTACAATGCAACAGACATGCTGCATGATATAATGCCCTTTGTTGGGGTATGATGTTAAATAATGATCAAAACTTTCATACCTTTGATTGTAAAAGTAGTCTTGATAAGTTCCCTTTTCCACAGATTTCATTTTATTTTGCAGTAGGATTTTTATTCTTTTCTTTTTTATCTTTTTCTGTATTGCTTCAAGATATGGTAAATTTTTGTTCTGCTATACATAAAATTTCTGCTTCTGTCATGGACAAAAGACAAACGTGATTATTACCATGCTTTGATTGTTTTCTAACTAAAAGCACTAAAATGGAATAAAAGTATGCTCTAAGGGTTTTTGTTGATAAATGCAGATACTTATTGCCTGACGAGTTCAGTCAATGTCTTCAAATCTAGTGAAAAAAAAATGACCGATTATTATTAGGCATTTTATAAAAAAGACCAATCACTTTAGGGACGGACCATTTAACTTGAAGGGGGGGGGGGGGGGGNTTCCTTTTCTGTATTGCTTCAAGATATGGTAAATTTTTGTTCTGCTATACATAAAATTTCTGCTTCTGTCATGGACAAAAGACAAACGTGATTATTACCATGCTTTGATTGTTTTCTAACTAAAAGCACTAAAATGGAATAAAAGTATGTTCTAAGGGTTTTTGTTGATAAATGCAGATACTTATTGCCTGACGAGTTCAGTCAATGTCTTCAAATCTAGTGAAAAAAAATGACCGATTATTATTAGGCATTTTATAAAAAAGACCAATCAATTTAGCCATTTTATAAAATGACTGAATTTTAGACATAATGTCAGAAAATACCTGTAACATATACTAACTAAAATCATTGTCTTGATTCTGATAATTCCCAATGAATTTTGTATTTATCTTTTTATTAAAAGAACAATCTTAAATAATTTTGATAACAAAATGACAGAACAGAATTTTTGGGTGCCGACATTGAAGGGACAAAAAAGTACGTTCAAAACTAACGAAAATATTGTAAACCGCAATGGTTCTAACTTTGTACAGGCATTTAAAAAAATTGGGTTTAACCAGTTTCATCAAACGAAACTTAACATCATTTATTACTGAAAGGTCGTAGGAAAATGCAAAGATATGCTTATCCCAATTCAAAGAAACAAAGAATTAACAAGTTATAACTGTGTTCGCAGAGCGAAACACAAAAGTCTCTCAAACGAACTCCCATATCAAGGCATTACGAGACCCTTATTATAAGAATGTGGGTAAGGGTTAAACTTAAAAATTAGTTTATATATTTTTTTCTTAAATCGAAACATAAAATGCAGCAGAAAACACGTTTTTCCCAAAACTATACTTTTCTAGCTTGGTTTCATGGCAACTAAATGCTCCATTATCCATTACATCCAGTTCTACAACTGGTTTAAGAACAAATTGGGCAGGGGCTCCCCTTATGATCTAAGTAATATAGCTTTAAAAAAGTATACAAAAACACATTTATCTCAAAATAATACGTTTTTGGCTTGGTTTCCATGGCAATCAAATGCTCTATTATCCATTACATTCTGGGCATTATGGGACCCCCTTTCCAAAAAAAAAATATGGACAGGGGTTTCCATTATAATCTTGTTTATACATATGGCTGAAATCAATCAAAAAATATTTTTTCTCAAAATTTATTATTTTTTTCGAAAGGTTTCCATGACAACAAAGTGATCCACTATCCACTTCAATCAATATTAAACCCCTTCAAAAAATTTGGGAAGGTTTACCCTTATATTTTAAGTAACACATATTGCTGTAATCAAAATACAATTATAAGCAGAAAATACAATCTTCTCAAAATTTAAATATTTTGGCATGGTTTCCATTACAACCATAGTTATTTTGAAATTTCCCAATCCATTACAATGAACTTTAAATCCCTTTAAAAAATTGGACAAGGGTTCCCCTTACAATTTGAGTAACAGATATTGCTGTAATCAAATTACAACAATAAGCAGAAAATACAGTTTTCTCAAAATTTAAATTTATTGGCATGGTTTCCATGACAACCATATTTGCTTTGAAATTTCCAATACATTACAATGAACTTTAAACCCCTTCAAAAAAAAAAAATTGGGCTGGGGTTCCCCTTCAAATCTAAGTAACACATATTGCTCTAATCAAAATACAATTATAAGCAGAAAATGCAGTCTTTTCAAAATTCAAATTTTTTGGCATGGTTTCAATGACAACCATAGTTATTTTGAAATTTCCAAATCCATTACAATAAAATTGAAACCCCTTTCAAAAAAATTTGGGCAGGGGTTGCCCTTACAACCTAAGTAACACATATTGCTGTTATCAAAACACAATTATAAGCAGAAAATACAGTCTTCTCAAAATTATTTTTTTTGGCATGGTGTCCATGACAACCATAGGTATTATGAAATTACAATGAATTTAAACCCTTGTAAAAAGAATTTGTGCAGGGGTCTCCCAATTTATATAATACATATAGCTGTAATCAAAATACAATTATAAGCTAAAAATACAATTTTCTCAAAATTTCAATTTTTGGCATAGTTTCCATGACAACCAAAGTTATTTTGAAATTTCAATTCCATTACAATGAACTTTAAACCCATTTAAAAAAAATAGACAGGGGTTCCCCGTACAATATAATCATATTGCTGTAATCAAAATACAATAATGAGTAGAATATACAACTTTCCCAAAATTTCCATTTTTCCTATGGTTTCCTGGGAAACCCCATGGTTATTTTGAAATTTTCAATATATGGAACCCTTTCTGACATGACACACTCCTTGTGAAGTTTCATGGAGCTAGAGTTAAAAATTTAGAGATACAGTGAAAAATGGTAAAATTATTCAAAATTTCATTTTTCCATAGGATTAACATTGAAGACACCACCCCTTTTTGAACCCCCAAATGTACCCATAATTTACCCCCTTTTGAAAATTTGTTGTTTTTGCACAACTAAATACATGGATCAACATCTCACAAAGTCGTAGATGGTAGTGGTCTTTGAGATCTAGTTCGGACAAGTCCCTGGGGACGAGAAGAAAGAAAGAAATCGGAATTATACTAGTAGTAAGAAACGCGACATAAACAATAAAGCTCCCAAGTTCTTTTGGGAGACTTAATAAATACACTATTGTGACATGGAAGCTTTCATAGAAGATTTTAAAAAAGGAGAAAATGACTTTTTCTTTTCCTTTTCCAAACAGCAAAAATACTCAAGTTGCATTAATATTTGGTAAATATTATGCTATACTGGTGTTTCAAAAGCAATGTATTTGTAGAGAATTCGTCTCATTTGCATTCAATACATATTCCTTCAATGCTTATTTTAGCCAGTAGTTTTTCTCTCCTGCAATAATTATGTAGTCCGTAAAAACCATGCGAGAGATGTATGCTCTATATACATTTCAGTTATAGTGTACTTGTACTTGAGAGAATTTATCATATGGATGCACTATCATACTTTCAAATTTGGCACTTTATTTTTTGTAATGTCAAATTGTAATTCTAACTACCTAGCTGTTTATTGTGCCTACATCTCATGATTTTAGTATGCAATGTATTCTTACATTTAACTTGATGAATGGTTGTTTAAGTATTCTGAATGTCTTCTGCTAGTCTTTTTGTCAGGCAACAGATGGCCACGATTGTAAGAACAAAGTGCAAGTTAATTTGATGTTTGTTGACGATCCTGCATCCATGCGTAAAAGGCATCGATGTAGCGTCGCTGGAAATCTAGGAATAAATTCCTCTCAAACCTAGGGACCGTCTTGAACTTACTACGAGGTATGAGCAAAGCTAATTGTTGAAGGCCTCATTGTGACTTCAAGATGAATGAAACCGACTTTAATTGTTTTGTTTTACCATGTATTTGTAGAGACTTTGTTTTGTATGTATTTACTCCATATAACTTCATTGCTGATTTCAATAGTTACTCATCAGCGGCATAAGAATCAAATAATATGGAAAGCCGTAACCACAAAATAATCTGAAAAAAGTACTCATCACCGAAAAAAATCGAAATAGGAGGCCTTTTCAGTACTATCGTGTGCCATACATGGAATTAGACCTCAGCATTTTGATGGGTTTTAATTTGTAAATAAATAAAAAAGAGTAACTTTGTCCCTCGTGGAAAATTTTGAAGATTCGGTCCGAACTTAGACTTAATGTTTCTTTTTTCTTTTTTCGTTGTCTACGACATAGCTATTGCTGTGTAACTGCTAACGGACACTACCGCGATGGAAGGGGAAGTCTGCTGCCCGATAAAACCGGTTTAATCCACCATTTCTTATTAAATGTCTGTACTAAGTCAGGACAATCTCGTTTTTTTACAATATCCCCGGTGGTTCTGCAAATCTTTCTTTTTTCCCCTTGGATTTCGTTTCCTGACATTATTCTGTTTAGTAATTTTTGTTCTTCCATACAACTACAGCTCTGAATACTGGGCTGGTGAATACCCTCGGGGACCTTTGCGCCACCAGAATTTAGCACCGACCCAAAACTTATTGTTGACCCGTAAACTTAAACTTTTCAACCCACAAGTAATATTTATTCAAGCAAAATGATAAATAAATAGTACCCTTAATTTGTATATTGTTACAATGATAAATGTCAAGGTTTTAAATCCATTCAATAAAAGACAATTTCAGAGTCAAATGTTCAAGATTCGCAAAATAGTTCATAGTGATGTTTGTTTTCTTCATATAATAAGATTTAAGTCATAAACTTAAATCCGGTTATCGCAGTCCTAACTACTTAGTGTAGCTGTTTGTGGTATTGAGTTTGATCACCAACAAGTAATTTTCATTGGCTGTTTCGGAATCATGATTTCAAAAACGCTTTTTGATTGGTTATTGTTAAGTAGCGTGCTAAAAAGTATCGATTCCGCCCAGTATTGGAATATTGTATGAAGGAGACAGGCGCCAAATTGATTTGACCAAATTTATTACAAATTAAAGAGGAAGTCGTGTGCCTACAGATTACAAAAATATATAGTCAAAAACAAAGGGATTCAGAAACTAGACGCAGCTAATATTAATCTGTTTCCCTTGAATTATAACAACAGAATGTAAGACAAGTCTAAGTTAAACAAACATTGAATATAATATATAATACAGGGAGTATTTACATGTCATCGGTGCAATTTATTATGATTTTTTTTTCTCATGATCATAATTTATGTTTCAAAAGTCACTGGCCAAATATCTGGAGCATATGGTGGCCACGTGCATATACGCATCGTCCGTGACACCAAATGTATTGTACTAGCACATCCTTTATATATATACAAAGGGAGCGGGGCTTCAGTCTCTTCTTGTTAATTAGAATCTTATTTGTGCTGAATTCAACAGGAATAAATATAGCCTCCTTGGGGTCTTGTAAACTTGATCCGTCAATGATGAGTGGCTAAAAATGAATTATTTCTCGATTCAGGTCATGTCTGCGCAACTCAGAGGATCAAACAGGAAACGGAGGTCAACACCATTAGCCGCTTCAGTGTCCTCTACAGCAGCTGCCGCGATGAAAAAAAATAGCACAAGACCCACTGCTGCCCATCTACCAACGAGTTCAAGTCTGACCTTACCAGTCGTTTCGGAACCCCACCAAACCTTCCCAGTGACCATTGATATGCCACCAGATCCCGCTGATGATCAGCCTCAACAGACACAAGGTAGTCATAGTTCAATAGTTACTAGTAATATATATACATCCATGCTTGGTGAACCACGCCAAGTTCCTAGTATTCACTCTGATTTGGCTTTTAATGTATAACAAAATTTGAAAGGAAAAAATAGGAAGAGTGAGTACGTAGACGAGCAACGATTGTTCAAAACCGCCCACTCAAAAATTAGTGCTAAAAGGCGGCGAATTGGTTCTCCAATCTGAAAATAATCTACAAAACAAAATCAATTGTTTAGATTCATGGACAACAGCATTCATTATTTTTATAAGTGTTTATTGTACTGCACACCCAGATTGTTTTCAAGACCTTTTGAAATGCATGTCAGTAGTTCGTACCGGTACAAAACGGTGCAATAATTTGAATTGGAAATTGTACGACGAACAGTATAGACTTCGTAAAGCTCATGATCTATAAGTTCCTGTGCTGTTGTCGATGCTGAATTATGGCTCTTGTTTATGTCTAATGACAATATCGGTTCCCAGATAACATCTACAAACACGTATAAAAGAATACTGAAGTGTTATGCATTTAGTTACAATGCAAAATGTCTTAAATCATATTGTCAGTACTCCCACACCTGTCTCAGTTGTAGTGGCACTCATAAACTGTTATTCAAAAACAGATAAATGTTGGACCAACTATACTCCAGGAACAAAAAAAAATCATTCACGACCCCAGTATAACGTATTAGATTTCCCAGACATGATTTAATTAATAATCCAAATTTTGCATTTAGACCAAATCAACAGAAACAGACAGTCAGACCGAGAGCTCCAGTTGGATTTAGGGCACACACCAGTTCACATTGATCGCCTAAAAAATGGCTTGAACGTTATCCTTTCAAAACTGAAGCAACAGAATTATACTACGGTTTTTCCAGCGGTTTTAGACTCCAGTATCAGAGACCTCGAATTCACATAATGTCAAAAAATATGATATCCGCTGAACAAAACAAAGATATTACTCTGCAGAAACTTACAACTGAAGTTAACCGGTCGTATGCTGGGGCCATTCAAAAAATTACCTATATCAACATTGCGTATTTCTCCAATAGGACTAGTCCCTAAATCAGATGGTGGCTGGAGAATGATAATTAATTTATCTTACCCCGAGAATGTAAGCGTGAATTCTTTCATTGATCCCGATATTTGTAAAGTAAATTACACTTCAATCGACACCATTTTAGCCAGGATATGTGAGTTCGGGGACCATGTGCAACTGGATATAAAGTCAGCATTTCGTTTATTAATTGTAAACCCCGCAGATTTTGACTTAATGGGTTTATTTTTTGATGGTTACTACTACATTGACAATTCATTAGCATTCGGATGTTCTTTGTCTTGCAAGTTATTTAATGTTTTCCTCATTTTTACATTGGGTAGATGAAAGAAAAGTGGCTTAAATTCTCTTGATCATTATTTGGATGACTTTATTTTTATGGGGCTGAAGGTACAAATGTACGGAAGCATGGAGGGGAAATGTGAATTTTTTTTCTAACTAAGTCGTGGCCACGAGATAGCTATCTCGTGGCCACGAGATACTAACTCGTTCCCACGACATACTAAGTCGTTGCCACGAAATAGCTAAGTCGTGGCCACGAAATACTATCTCGTTCCCACAACTTACTAAGTCGTGGCCACGAGAAAGTTATGTCGTTTCCACGAGATACTATCTCGTTCCCACGACATACTAACTCGTGTCCACGAGATACTATCTCGTTCCCACGACATACTAAGTCGTGGCCACGAGATGGCTATGAGTATGAGCAAAGCTCATTGTTGAAGGTTTCTAAGTGTGTAAGTATCTCGTGGCCACGTGGGAACGAGATAGTATCTTGTGGGACCGACATAGCTATCTCGTGGCTACGACTTAGTAAGTCGGGGGAACGAGATAGTATGTCGTGGGAACGAGATAGTATCTGGTGGCCACGACTTAGTATGTCGTGGGAACGAGTTAGTATCTCGTGGCCACGACTTAGTATGTCGTGGCCACGAGATAGAAAAAAAATCACATATCGCCTCCATGCTTCCATACAAATGACTGTTCCTTTTTGATGGCTACATTTACCGAAGTCTGTGAAGATTTGAACGTACCCATTGCGGAAAATAAAACGGTAGGTCCAACGACCATCCTCCCCTTTTTAGGGTTCATCATCAACACAGATTTTAAGCTAATTTTGATACCTTCAGACAAAATATTTAAACTTTTAAAGCCATTATTGTATTTGAAAAAGGTAACTTTAAGAGAAACTTTAAGAGAACTTGAATCCGTTACAGGTTTGATGGCATTCTGTTCAAGGGCGATTCCAGCGTCCCGTGCGTTTATCCGAAGATTTTATAATTTGATGATTGGGGTAACAAAGCCTTTCCACAAAATAAGATAAACCAAAGAAATAAAGGCGGACATTTTAATGTGGTTACAACTCTTGCAGAACTTTAATGGTCGGTGTTTTTTTCCCCGATACAGTATGGACTTCAAATGAAGCCTTGCAGTTTTATACAGATAGTCCTGGTAACCCTGACCTGGGATTGGGAGTTTATTTTAACAGACTTTGGTCTCAGTTCCGATGGCATTACAGTTGGAGGTTCTCACAAAATCTTAGGAATTTGTCATTTTTGGAATTTATACATGTGGTACTAGCTTTGTATTTATGCGTGAAGAAACTTCAAAATAAAAACTCCTATTTCATATCGATAATATCGCTTTAGTCAGTATTGTTAATAAACGGTCTTCAAAAGATAAGCAGATTATGCAACTTATGAGGCCGTTCGTGCTGTTGACCATGATTAACAATGTCCAATTTAAAGCTGTCCATATCGAAGGATCTCAAAATATGGTAGCTGACGTACTTTCTCATTTTCAGATGTCCAGGTTCAGAAAACTGGCTCCTTCAGCAAGCAGTATTCCAGAGGAAATATCGCAGGAGTTCTTGACACTAATTTCAACCATTTAATAATTCTTTGTTGGTAAAGTCAGTGGCGCCAAGTACCCTTCTGGCATATCAACATGGACTGTCGGCTTTTCACGAGTTCAGATGTAAATATTTTTTAAAAGATGTTTGGCCTATATCACCATACGAGATGTGCAATTTCATAGCCTATTTGTTTCAAACAAATTTATCGTACTCGACAATCAAAGTTTATTTAGCAGGTATCAGTTTTGTCAGTAAGCTTAATAATTACGAGGATCCCACAAAAAAATTTGTCGTACAAAAGTTGATAGAAGGTATCAAAACATCACGTCCAAAAGTAAGGGATACAAGATTACCAATAACCAAGGACTTACTTGTCCCTTTACTTGGAATTTTACCATATATTTGCAGCACTAGCTACGAAGTTACCTTGTTTAAAGCTGCCTTTTCATTAGCATACTATGGCCCTTTACGCAAAAGTGAACTAGCGGTAAGTAACGGGAGGGATATTCATGTTATTTCAATATCTGACGTGTCATTTAATGACAGTTAGGGTTTCATCTTCTAAAACCGACAAACTTGGGGTCGGTTCATCCATTATTTTGCATTCTGTTCAAAATATCGAAATTTGCCCTTGTAGTTTATTGCCCATAGACACAAGCTGACTGGTCCCCTGTTTTGTCATTTCAATGGTTCCATTATTACTCGTTTTCAGTTCGTTTCGGTTCTTAAAAAGTCATTGGAACGGATAGGTGTGAATTATAAATCGTATAGTTCACACTTTCCTTTCGCATTGGTAGGGCAACCAGCTTGTCAGCCGACGGGGTCCCCGATTCTGAAATTATGAAATTAGGCCGTTGGAAAGTTGTACATAAGAATTTAAGGTAAAACTATTTGTTGTAATTTTATTTATTTTTCAATTTAACTTTGATATAAATATTATTTGTTGTTTTAACCAGCGACCCCTCATATAGGTGCAGGTGAAAAAAAAACAGTATTTGGATCGTAGGATCCTCCTTGATTAAGTATGCTTTTGTCAGTGCCAAACAACTTCCTGGTGGGGTAAACTTGGGTCTTCAAAGACTGAATGCAGACATTTGGTGGCAGGAATGAGAGGTATGAGATCTGACCAGCTGCATAAGCATATTCAAATCATGCTCAAATATGAGGCACCACCGGATATATTGGTAGTACACGTGGGTGGCAAATAACCATTGGTGACCTTAGGGCGAGAGTGAAAAACATCATACAGATGATAACAAAAACTAAAAAAACTAAATTAGTATGGTCAGAGATACTGCCACGTCTTAGCTGAAAATATTCTACAAACAATAAGGCTATGAAAAAGAGCAGATATAGGGTTAACAATGCTGTGGCTACATTCGTCTTGAGATCAGGGGGCTGTTACATACAATATCCGGACATTGTGAGGGCACCTAATATATTTGTGGGTGATGGTACACATCTTTCCGACATTGGAAATAATATTTTCTTAAATACAATTCAAGGAGCACTTGAGTATTTTATGGTTTACTCAAATAATCGAGTTTTCCCCACATCACTTCAAACTTGAACATTTGAAGATGAAACGAGTACACGTAGTTCGAAAAGTTTTGTATACAATTAGCAATGTTGTTTTAGTCAAATTTGTATAAATAGATATTTTTAATCTTGTTTCATTTTTTATTTTAACTTCTTATTTGGTCTACAGCTTTGAAGCGAACTCCCGTTTTATTGCGGTTGACAGTGTAAGCAAGTCTTTGGATAAATCATGCTTACACTGTCAAGTTGGCCGATTTCGCTGCTTCAAATACATCAAGTTATATAAAGTAACATTCACTAGACAAGATTTGCTATCTTTCATCTGTGTTCCCACGGTGATCAATAAAATAGTTCAAGCAATCGTCGACATCTGTGTTCCCACGGTGATCGATAAATTAACTCAAGTAATTCTCGTCATCTGTGTTCCCACGGTGATCGAGAAATTATTACTTGACCATCATATGTATTAGTTATGTATCGGTTGCCATAATCAGCGATCTGCCGGTAACCAGTCGTGTGATATCAGCGATCTGCTAAATAAATATTTACCTGAGATCTGCGGTAATAACTTGTATCATCAGCGATCTGCGATGAACATTTGACAATTTCATATGCATATGTTTATAGATATATCTATCTATCATTTTTTTGTAGAAATAATAATATGATTAAAGCTGTGGCCAAATACTGCCATTATTTGTTGGGTTTTCATTAGGTATCTGTGATAATAAGATTTAAGTCATAAACTTAAATCCGGTTATCGCAGTCCTAACTACTAAGTGTAGCTATTTGTGGTATTGAGTTAGATCACCAACAAGTAATTTTCATTGGCTGTTTCGGAATCATGATTTCGAAAACGCTTTTTGATTGGTTATTGTTGAGTAGCGTGCTAAAAAAGAATCGATTCCGCCCAGTAATGGAATAATGTATGAAGGAGACAGACGCCAAATTGATTTGACCAAATTTATTACAAAACCCAACCCTCCCACCCCTTCCTTTTGGAAGGAAAATGTCATTTAGAAAAAAGATTCTGCTGTGTGTTTTTTGTATTTGCAGCACACTTGGATCTATGCTCAATAGCGTAATAGTAAGACGATTGTAATACATTTCACAGATGAACCCGGGACGTCATTATCAGGAATAACTTTATTCAATCATTTTCGTCGACGCAAATACATAACCATGGAAACCAACGTCAACAAATTCGTCGAATACCACTTGGTGTTAGAAAGAAGCATCAACTCAACAACTGATTTGGCCGATTTCGCTGCTTCAAATACATCAAGTTATATAAAGTAACATTCACTAGACAAGATTTGCTATCTTTCATCTGTGTTCCCACGATGATCGATAAAATAGTTCAAGCAATCGTCGACATCTGTGTTCTTCATATACTGTTTTATAATTCCGAGATTCACATACTAGTCCAGACTAAATGGATGGTAATGGAGTGAATGGATGATAGTGATTGTAAGAAGGCTTTGCCAATTAATTTGATGCCCGCAATCATGGGCTAAATAAAACATAGATGTGATGTTTTTCGACATTCAGCAATGAATTTCGACCAAGCCGGTGCTAAAAGTCGTCTTAATTCTTTGGGGTATTAGCAAAAGCTCATTGTTGAAGGCCTCATGGTGACTGTCTTATTCTTAAAACACTGTCCCAAAACTTATATTTTCTGTGGCCTCCATGACATCGACGTGTCGGAGTCTTCAGCCAGATATCGTGTCTTCAAAGGTTTGACACAATGGGTTTTGATTGATTGTTGCCAACTTAAGCAATATTTCAGCAATATCATGGCGTGGACTGTTGATAATATGGTAATAAATATACAGTTAAAAAGGTCGCTTAAAACATATTGCTATGTACAGATAAAAAAGATTTATAAAAGATAAAATCATATAATAGACAATTTAAGGTTAATAGATCAAATTTCAATCGGTTTTGAAGGTCTCTAGATAACTCGATCATTGACATTGTGATGGGAACCTAACGTTTTTTGGTTTGCTTCACATAGATCATCTGGGTTTTTTCATATTACTTTACATAATCATACAAATCGTTCTAACGGCGTTTTCGCATTTGCGCCGATCTGCATTTTATTTGTCTATTTGTATATTACAAAAAAAAAATCTCAGTTAACACGAAAAAGGGTATGGATATCTCTAAGGTCACGCACTAGTTTCTTAAAATTTGCATTTGATAGATCAAGGGTTTATATATCTCCGGTGTTTTGAATAAAATAATTGCTTCCCAGCATTTTAATTTTTAAACTCATGAATTTTACCGTGTTTTACTTATGAAAATTTCTAGCCATTTTTTTTTAAATCATGTTTTCAGTCAAACAATGTAATATACGTTTATATGAAAAATATACGTGTGCAGTGTAGCAAAACAAATACTTAGTACACACTGCTGTAGCAAAGATAATCGATTTCTTCAAATGAAAGGTAAGTTAAAAATTCAGCATTACGTTTTTCCATACTTCTCAGGGATTCAACATATCAAGGATAATATCAAACTGTCATGTCAGTATGTGTGTGGGCTAATCAATTACTTTAAATAGATTGTGAAAAAAAAAAAAACTCGACAATAAAATGTATTTCGCCGTAGTTGTCGTTTTTACTACTGTGAATTCATTTTTATTCGTGGGGTACCAATTGTCGTGGTTTTCGTGGGTGTCCTCAAACCACGAATTCAAATACTCAACGAAATATGATTTTCTTGTGCAAGCTTCAAACACTGAAGGACCTGATTAACGAAGGCCATTAACCTTGCACTCGTGCCTGAGCCCCACACAACCTGATATATTTAATAAAGGTTAGATATACATTCTCTTGAACCTTTAACAGCAGCAAAATAAGTTCAAATGCTTTATTTTAAAGTGTTTTCCAAATAACAAATTAGCGGTAACTGGCTTCCTTTTTTAATTACGCTATAAAGTGTTGATTTCAAGTTAAGAAACTTGGACAAGAACCGTCTCAAATTAGTTTTGATAAGATATTATTAATTAAACTTTAATAATTCTAGCTATGTTCTACTGAATAGCATATATTTATTTTGCAATAAATACAGGTCTCTATCGATAAATAACGAATTGAGTAAGGCTATGTCAGATGATTACCTAATTACATAATATCTACACATTACTATGAATTTTCAATTACAGTTGACACTTTAATTACAGGTACAGTTCTAAGTTTTGGTGTTTTGACATCAATACTGATGGTACTTAAGCCATGAATTTTAGATTTTCGATTTTAATTAGTTTAAATAAAAAACAAATTTGGGACAAGTGGCAATCCACGAATTTACGTACACCACGAAATGTCTTTTTTTCTCTACCAACGAAAATTGATACCCACGAATTTGAATGAATTCACAGTATATTGCTGCTAAGAAAGGGAAAGTTGTCAATTGGGAAATTAAAATCATCACTTAGATTTCAAACGTCCATCTTCGTCAATATACAATAAAAGATCTAGGTACGAAGCTGAAGTAGGTGTTTTAGTTGTTTTTTTAAATTCAAGCTCATTTGGATAGATCTGATGTAAATACTCCTTAAATTTGGTATTATTAAGAGAAAGTACATCGTCTATGTAGCGGAAGCTGAAATTAAAGGACTGGGCTAAATGTTTTTGTGTTCTTTGAATAAGCCCTTGTAAAAACTTGGCCTCGTACGAGTAAAGAAAAAAGGTCAGCTAAAAGTTTTTTTTCCAAAGGAATCCTTATTGTCTGTCACGACCTCTGAATTCGACAAAAATATTGTCGATCAAAACTTCTAACATTTTGATTACGTCAGTCTCAGTGTACTTCTTGTTTTAATCAGTGTGGTTCTTAACAAAATATGATTGATTGATTGATTGATGTTTAACGCCAACCCCAGCAATATCTCAGCTATATTGTGGCGAGAACTGTTAAGTAAGTTGAACAATTATGATAGATATATAAAAATATCAAGTATAAAACCATTAAAGCTTTATACAAGTAAAACAAGAGTTTAAAATATAAAAAATATAAAAAAAACATTATAGGAGAAATGACTTTTTTTTAACTGTTACAATATTACAACTATAAATATTAAATCCATTTAAATCGATTGCTTTCAAAAATTGAACGATTTTGTAGCCAGCGACATTTGTAAATAGGTCTTTAAGACTATCAGCTGAATAAAAATCACGCCTGATATCGGCAACATCTATACATTCAATTAAAACATGTTGAATTGTATAAAGACAATTGCATGGAATACATTCAGGTCGATCATCACTGTTGAGAATAAAGTTATGTGTTGTTCTAGTGTGTCCAATTCGACATCGGGTCAACACTACCTGTTCCCTACGGTTTCTACCACAGGAACCGACCTGTTTACCGATGTCTGACTGTATTCCATGCAGTCTATTATTTATTTGCAGATCCCATTTGGCCTGCCACAATTTTAAAATGTATTTAACGATCAAAGGCTTCATGTCAGTGTAGGGTACTGTACAATCCGCCATCTCGTCATCTACTGCATCCTTGGCTTCCTGATCAGCAACTGTGTTTCCATAGATCCCCACATGAATAGGGATCCAAACATAAATGACTTCTTTGCCTAATGCTACAAGTGATTTGTAGAATTCGGCTATTTTCAAAATAATTGGGTGTTTTGTTTTTCGACTTTCAATTGCCAATAGGCAAGAAAGCGAATCGGAACAAATCATGAATTTATTTGATTGCTATAAAGCTACAAATTTAAGTGCTGAGTAAATAGCGTTAGCTTCAGCAGTAAAGATGTAACTAGAGGATGGTAATCGGAGAGTAGCTGCACGGTCTCCAAAAACGGCTGCAGAAGCCACTCTGTCTCCATCCTTAGAGCCATCTGTATAAATTTGCAAGTATTCAGGATGTTCGGATTTAATTCTTGCAAAGTCCTGCTTGATAACCAGAGGACTGCTATCAACCTTTTTGTGTTTACGTAGTTCAAAATTAAATGTTGGTTTTGGGTTCAGCCATGGAGGTTTTTTGGGAGTTTCTATAGGAGCTATTTCATCTAAATTTATATTAGCAGATTCAAGGTGTGATTTGATACGAAGACCAAAAGGTTGTATAACGTTTGGTCGTTTTTCATAGTCAGCTTTGTGAAGAGGTTTGAAAACACAGTTGTGAGTAGGATTGGACGGATACGCTTAAGCTTTGTTGCATATTGTAAACCAAGTTTAATACGTCTTTCTTCCAAGGATGGTTCATCAGCTGCAACATAGAGACTTTCCACAGGAGAAGTTCTGAATGCACCTAATGAAACTTAACAAAATATGTCTTGTCTTTTCCTATAACTAAATAGGTGTATTTGCGTTCTCTATTTTTAGTGCAGAAACATTGATGTATTAAATCTGCAATTACTAGTTTCAGTTTATTGTGTGGCAGGGTTGTATAAAGTGTAGAAAAGTGAAAAGTTTGAATGCTATGGCAATGTGTAAGACTGGTTGAGGATAGCTGTTCAAGGAGAACTTTTGAATTTTTAAGAATCCACATTTGATTCACACCGCTTGTGGAGTAAGCTTTATTACAGTAATTTTTCAGGCCATCTCTGATTGCGGTCAACAAAATAGTGAGGAGCTGTGAAAGAGGTTTAGTGGTGCATCTGGATTGATTGATTGATTGAATATTGTTTAACGTCTACTCAGCAATATTTCAGCTATATCAAGACGAGAACAAGTTTGTTAATAAATAATCACTTTGGGGTTTGGAAAGGGCCATGGGACGGGAAATTCTGACTGCCACTGGAAAAGTAGGGTGAAATCGAAAAGGGCGGAGAATTTAGCCTTGCAGCCGATCACCTACGGATCACTCAAAAAAGCTTGCTACAAGGGTTCTTTAACGTGCAGGAAGCGTGGCATTTCTTCCAACACGTGGACCTGAGTTTACATCCCATCCGAAAGATGGGTTGTGTATTTATTAATCCCGGTAGTGCATCTGGAAGACCCGGCAATTCAGCAATTGGTAATTATTTTTGAATTCAAAAACAGTTTTCGAATTATGAATTGAATTAGGTAGAGATCCATACTTCAGGTCCCCTAAAACAGAAACTCGCTTTGTATTGTTGTTTTTGTTTTTTTTTTGGACAATGGAATTGTCTGAAAAGAAAAATCTTGTATCGTATGATTCATTGTCCTTTGCAAAAAACGAGTAGATCTGATAAGTATTTTGGAGCTAATTTATGTTTTGATTTATGCACCAATAGTACAAGAAAAGTGGATGATAAAGTATTCTTTTCGTTATTACTTTCGTTTATTATTCTACATTCCTTAAATAGTTTGCAAGACGGTGTTGTTAAATAGTGTTCATCTAGAAATATGCTTGCAGCCCTTTCTTTAGCCCACCTAGCCTGAAATGCCATCACTTTGCATCTGTCGTCCGTATATCCTTCAAAAATTTCAAAAAACTTGTTCTCTGAAAGTGTTTGGCCAATGGTAACAAAACTAGGCCTGAATCATAAGCAGGGTATGCAGTTTAAAAATCGTGTTCGATTAGACCAAAGATTAAAAAAAATGGCTGCTGTTACTAAAAAATACAAAATAAGGGTAAATTGCTATTTTTGCAAATAAATCGAAAACCTTTACAAATGTAAAAAATGGGGCAGAAGTTAAAATGATCAGCATGGCAAGATCTACACGCCTTGCATTATTGATGAAAATCTGAAAATCTGTCTTTGAGTTATTGCCCGTTTCCCTTGAAATTTTCAAAATTTTAATATATTTTATTTCATCGGAAGAACTATAACAGATAGAAATCAACTTTAAGTTGCAAAATGTTAAGCATACCTAGTTCAACCCACCTAGAAATTTTGAAGAAAATCTTAATACCCATGTAGGAGTTATTGCCCTTTATTTGTCAAATTGTTCATAATTTTATGCATTTTGTCATATTTTCAAAAACGATTTGACAGGAGGTTAAGATTACATAGCAAAAGTGTCCAGCTTATCAAGAACTGCAATTTCTACATATGTTAAAAATGTTCCGATCCCCACTTGGGAACATAGTTTTAACATAGGACTGTATGGGATAGGGTTGTCAATTGTTTCTGCTTGACAGCCGTTTCATACATCAAGTCGATACAAAGTAGGATTGGTAGCATGATGGTTGTTTAACAAATGCAGAATTCTAGTATCAATCAAATTCCAAGATGGCCACCACTGCAGATCTTAGTTACATCGTCCTTAATCGTCTGTCAAAAACGTGAAAGGAGAAAAGGCGAAAACGCAAAATGGCCGCATCTGGCCACCATATTTTTGCCTTATATGTATATATTTTTATCGAAGCACAATCATCGCTTATAATGAGTATTAATGTTTTTTTTCTCCTCGTCATATCACTGAGATTAGTCACTGGGACTTGCCATCAATACGGCATCTTTGATATTGTATGGAACCTTATATATCTGCATATAACATGCCAAAATTGGATGATAGCAATTAAAGTTTTTAACAATTGGAATTGTCACGGTAAAAAAAAACAAAACAGGACGTTCACATTTTCAATGTTTTATTTGGTTGCCATCGATTTCAATCGTTTTTACTGTTCTTACTATATAAAAATTGATTGCAATCTTATAGAAAGAGGTAGTCTCAAAACGATAAAAAGAGACGATTGGTGTGAACAGTTGTGATCGGTTCAAGTGCTTAGAAATCAGCAAATTCAGACGATTACGGCTTTGATGCAAGTGAACAGTTGGGATCGATTGCTATCGCTCGAAGTGCTTAGAAATCGTCAAGGGATCGGTTCTAATGAGAACGTAATACCCTCGTAGAGATCACTTGTAATCGTTTCAGATGTTTAACATGTGAACATAAACGGGTTTTAAAAGAATCAATCTTAATTTGAATCGATTGAATCTAGTTTAAATGTTGACATGATCTTAGTTTCAATTGAAATTCATGGAGTTTTGGTGCAATGATTCACAATAAAAACGAGATCGATTTTTGTAGTATGGTCCCACCAGTTGTTTTAACAGGGACATTTTTTTATTTTTACAAATTTCGCTGTCGAAAATTCACATTTCGACGAGGTTTCATTCATTTTGCTTCTTAGAAAATTCTTAGTCTGTAGTACGTCAATTAACCTTGAATTTTCCAAAAAATATTTTTTTTAATTCGGAATCTAGAAAAATGATAATGCAAATCTCCATTGCCGTTAAATAAAGAAGCTATCCTTTCAAGTCGTTGATTATCATAGTTCTACTGTCCAAAGGGTTAAACTTTAAAAGTTAGAGCTATAGCGAGAACTTTTATGTTTAACCCTTGAGACAGTAGAACTATGATAATCAACGACTTCCAAATGATAGATTTTATTTCTCTAATTCTAAAGTTAATGACATTTTCATGTGTATTAGTTTCTACCCCGTCTTGGGCCTCTACAATAAATACTGCGACGTCACCGGATATGAAATTTACATTGCATGGAAATCAGTAAAAGCAAATCCATCATATGTGATTCGAGATAAATAAACGATGTATGCTTTGAGTAAATACTTTTTTCATTGATTTAGACTCGAAAAAAAAATGTATTCAAGGTACATTGTATATTTTGCTATTTGAAGAAAAGCTCGTGACCTTTTCAATATCCAATGAAATCGCAAGATCAATCAACCCATACGTTGGAGAACACTTTGATCTCCCAAGCTCTGAAATTGACGAGAACAGCATTAGAATTAGAGAAAGGTGTATCCCACATCGCCCTGAATAAAGTGGCTGATCCAAGCGTACCGAAAAAGGTTCCTCCGCCTCTCTTCAGATATGCAAACGACACCAATTGCTTAAGGATGTATTCTGGTGATGTTTCAGTCTCATTGAAACTCGTTTGGAATTATATATTTTTGCAATAAAAAATCACAAGACAAACGAAGTATCAGCCTTTATCTGCTTAAAAAATTAAGAAAATCTACATTTTTAGGGAAATATGGAATGCTGAAATAACCCCTAAAAAGCATGAAAATTAGACAAAACTGTCTTATATCAACACCAACATATGATTTTTGGGGATGAATTTGTTCATTCCTTCTAACCTAGATTTTTTCAATGAAAATAGTCAAAAAAAATGCGCAAAAATTCTTAAAAATGCACAAAAGTGCTAAAATTGGTCACTTTCAAATAGCTGTAGCAAAATGATTTGTACAGCAACCTATGAATTTTACTTTATATATTTAACTCATAGGGTAAAATATTGCAAGAATAAAAAAAGTTAAATACATTAAAATTTTTGCTCCTCACCAGGATACATCCTTAAAAGGTAAACAAAACAAAGATAAGAATCACATTACTTTATTAAAAAATTAATATGTCGCTCAAATGGGAGTAAACGGAATAAACCCAATATAATCTCTTTTTATTTTTACAAAGGTTATCCATGTTTATGTGTTAAGTACAAAACGCAAAAATATAACATAAAAAGTCGGGGAGAAGGAGTCAAATCTCGACTTTTGATTTGTTTCAAATTATGAATTTTTATATATTGTATGTACCGGAAAGGCAATTAAAATGTATAAAATATATTAAAACAAGTACGCACATACATGTCCTATTTTAATACTTCTAGAGGGTTAACCGGCGAAAAAAAAACAAAGCAAAAAAAACAAAAACAAAAAACAACGACACAACGATTTTCTGGAACAAACGCCGACCTCTCAGTCCAATCAGGACGAGTAGACCAATCGAGACGGCAGAACATTATGAGGGTATTGGTATCCTAATTTCGTTTCCCTTCAGCAGAAAGACACACCACATGACAGACGACGAGTTGGTAAGTTGTATTAACGCTTAATTTTTAAATATATACTTCAGTTTCAATGTGAGTTCTCTTAAAACATACTCATTTTTCTTCTATTCAACCCAGTTTATCCCAATTTGCTCCGAGCGAGAATTTGGATGGTGCAAAGAACACGGCCACAGGGTCGCCACAAATATATTGTTAATTTTATGTAAACAATAGAGACTTGAGGAATTTCATAGTTTTTGATATATCCGTGAAAATTGAAGTTAGATGTGTACAAGCGGGGTCGTGGTAACCAAAGCGAATACAAAATCCGTGCAATATCGTCAATGAATGTAGTGAAATAGATATATCCATTGAATAGAACTGTAGTCGGATATTTTGTAATGTTCTTTGGATTGATTTTTGAGAGGAGTATTCCACAAGTATCAAATCAACTAATAAAATAATGAACATTAGAAACGGCGCGTATCATTGTTGTTTCTTGTTCGTATTTGTTTTGTTATTGCAGAACATGACAGTGAAGTAAAGTATATGCATGTAAGTATAACTTCAGTACATGTCTGTGTTACTACAGTACATATAGATGTTACTAAAGTACACGTCAGTGTACAACAGTACATATCAGTGTTACTAAATACATGTTAGTTCACTACAGTAGATGTCAGTGTTACTGCAGTACATTTCAGTGTTACTAAAGTACATGTCGGTTAACTACAGTACATGTCAGTGTTACTACAGTACATATCAGTGTTACTACAGTACATATCAGTGAAACTACAGTAAATGTCAGTGTCAGTGTACCTTAGGATTAACTTGTCCTTAGCTATATTTGATATTACTGATTATTCGGATTTCGTTTGGTTTTATGCATTTTAAACATTTTTTGAAATTATGGATTTCCTTTGTTTGGGTTCTAGTGCTGCTGATGAGGAATTAATTTCCGAAATGGCCATACAGCTCATTAAAATTATTTCAGCTGGTGTTAACATATGTTATGGTCTCATGTTCATTTACTCCATATCTTTTCGTAAAATATTTTATACAGGAGTTTGTCTTTTATTGCAGTGTGGAGTTGGTAAAACAATTCCCCGTGGTAGAGATGTATGCTCTTTATTCTTCTGAGATATGGTGTACTTGTACATGAGATAATAACTCATGTGTACACTTTGTTCAATTACTATCATCTAAATTTATGTAAATTCTAAAACCTTAGGATTAACTCCGTCCATCGTAGTTTTGTCCTTAGTTATATTTGATATTACTGATTATTCGGATTTCGTTTGGTTTTATGCATTTTAAACATTTTTTGAAATTATGGATTTCCTTTGTTTGGGTTCTAGTGCTGCTGATGAGGAATTAATTTCCGAAATGGCCATACAGCTCATTAAAATTATTTCAGCTGGTGTAAACATATGTTATGGTCTCATGTTCATTTACTCCATATCCTTTCGTAAAATATTACTACAGTATATGACAATACATTACATGTCAGTGTGACTCAAGTACATGTCAGTTGACTACAGTACATGACAGTGTTACTAAAGTTCATGTCAGTTTACTATAGTACATGTCAATTTTACTACAGTACATGTCAATATTACTACATTACATGTCAATGTAACTACAGTACATGTCAGTGTTACTAACGTGCATGTCAGTGTTACTTCAGTACATATCAGTGTTACTCCAGTACATGCCAGTGTTTCTACAGTACTTGTCAGTGTTACTACAGTACATGTCATCGTCACCTCTGTACATGCCAATTTAATACAGAACATGTCAGTGTTGCTACAGTACAAAACTGGGTTACTACAGTACATGTCAGTTTCACCTCAGTACGAAACTGGGTTAATACTGCATATGTCAGTTTGCTGCAGTATATGCAAGTGTTCCTACATGTCAATGTTACTACAACACAAAACTGGGTTACTACAGTACATGTCATTTTACTATAGCACATGTCAATTTACTACAATACATGTCAGTGTTATAAGAGTATATTTCAGTGTTACTACAGTACATGTCAGTGTTACTAAGTACATTTCAGTGTTACTACGGTACATTTCAGTGTTAATACAATACTGTATTAAATGTACATAGTTTCATTGCAGTAACACTGATATGTAGTGTAGTAAATGTGACATATACTGTAGTAACAATGACATGTACTTAAGTCACACTGACATGTAATGTACCAACACTGACATGTACTGTAGTAACACTGAAATGTACTGTACTAAACTGACATGTACTTTCGTAACACTGATATGTACTGTAATAACACTTATATTCACTGTAGTAACACTGAAATATACTCTTATAACACTGACCTGTAATGTAGTCAACTGACATTTACTTACGTAACACTGACATGTAATGTACCAAAACTAACATGCACTGTAGTAACACTGATATGTACTGTATTAAACCTGACTTATACTGTAGTAAACTGTTATGTATTGTAATAACACTGTCAAGTACTGTAGTAACACTAATATGTACTGTATTTAACCTAATTTAAACTGAAGTAACAATGGCATATACTTTTGTAACACTGACATGTACTGTAGTAACACTGATGTGTACTGTTGTAAAATGACATGTACTTAAGTGACACTGATATATACTGTAGTAATATTTACATAAAAGATAGTAACATTGACATGTAACGTTTAACATTGATATGTACTGTTGTAAAGTGATATCTACTGACATGTACTTAAGTAACACTGACATGTACTGTAGTAGCACTGACATATACTTTAGTAACACTGATTTATACTGTACTACACTGACATGTATTCAGTGACACCGATATGTACTGTAGTTACATTGACATGTAATGTAATAACATTGACATGTACTGTACTAAGATTGACATGTGCTGTAGTATTACAAAAACAGGAAAACAGCAAACACCCACAATGGCCAGGAACTACAATCACATGCCACAATTTACAAGCAAACTGCAACAGAAAAACAATAATGAAAACCAGAGACAAGCATAAATAACGATAGGAACTCGGGATAGCCGGACTTGGTACCGGCACTAGCAAAGGCCAGTGGTAGGGTTAAACCGGTTTATGGGTACCCAAACCTCCCCTTTCTCTATCCCGTTTCCCTATAGTATCATAAACATGCGAATAAAACCCAATACAGGTAGACTACTAACTCAATGACCAACTTTAATGTACCAACACTGACATGTACTGTAGTAACACTGATATGTACTGTGGTAGCACTGGTATGTACCGATGTATACCTGACATATACTGTAGTAACACTGACATGAACTATAGTACACACACATGTACCTTATTAACACCTATATGTACTGTAGTAAACTGACATGTACTTTAGTAACACTGAAATGTACTGTAGTAATCTACTGTAGTGAACCGACATGTATTTAGTAACACTGATATGTACTGTTTTACACTGACTTGTACTTTAGTAACACCTATATGTATTGAAGTAACACAGACATGTACTGAAGAAATACTTACATGCATATATTGTACTTCACTGTCATGTGCTTCAGTGACAAAAACAAATACGAACAAGAAACAGCAATAACAAGCGTCGTTTCTTATGCTTATTTTGATCCTTGTGGTATACTCCACTCAAAAAGCAATCCAAAGAACATTAGAAAATATCCGACTACAGTTTTATTTAATGGAAATATGTTATTTTACTACATGCATTGATGATATTGCACGGATGTTTTCCTCACTATGGTTACATGTACCACGACCCCGCCTATACACAACTAACTTCAATTTTCACGGATATATTAAAAAAATCCTCAAGTTTTTTTCACTCAATTAAAAATATATTTAGGGCGACCCTGTCAGTATATGTCTTCGTGATAAAGGAAAGGCGGTGTATTTGCACCATCCAAATTCTCGCTCGGAGCAAACTTGGAGAAACTTACGTTTGATCTGAGATTATAATTCATCCCTCATTTCGTACAGGTGAATAAAAAAATAGAATGTCTAAAGGGAACACGGATGCCCCCCTCCCCCACATTGAAAGTGAAATGCGTAAATCCTTAAAAGGCATATAAGTACAATATACATAAAATGAATATAAACATGATTTGTCTGCTGCAGTCATTGGTTTGGCTTTGGTATGCGAAGTATATATTTATAAATTAAGCGCTAATCAACTTACCGACTCGTCGTCTGTCATGTGGTGTGTCTTTCTGCTGAAGGGAAACGAAATCAGAACAATACCCTCATAATGTTCTGTCGTCTCGATTAGTCTACTTATCCTGATTGGACTGTGAGGTTGGCGTTTGTTCCAGAAAATCGTCGCGTCGTTTTTTTTTGTTTTTTTGTTTTTTTGTTTTTTTTTTCTTTTTTTTGTTTTTTTTTTCGCCAGGTAACCCNGCCGGAGATACTGGGTCCTATTTCTATATCCCGGGGTTCCCTCGGGGTCCTCTGTTAGGATGGCTCATACTCCAAGCTCAGAGGATGCTGCGGGCCTATTCTTCAGCCGGGACCACGCACGGCGGGGTAACCCTCTTGAAGTATGAAAATAAGAAATGTATGTGCGTACTTGTATTTTATAACTTTTAATTGCCTTTTTATTTATTTATTTATTTTTATTATTATTATTATTTCATTTGAGCGACATATTAATTTTGTTATTAGCTAATGTGATTCTTATGAAATGTGGATATTAAAAAACTCTAAGGATCTGCTGGACATCTTAAAATCGAGATCATTATCACACTGTAACAGCATTAAAACTTTTGACTTTTCCACGCTTTATACTACAATTCCCCATGAACAACTGAAATCACGAGTGAAAGATATAATTCATAGATGTTTCTCCCGCAAGAACGGCGAACAAAGATATGAGTACATTGTTATAGGCAGAGAACAAGCATATTTTGTGAAATACGACTCAGAATCACAGAAAAAATATACAGAGGAAGAAGAGATTAAAATGTTAGAGTTTCTGATCGACAATATATATTTGTCCAGTTTGGAGGACTTGGTTTCAACAGACTATCGGAATTCCAATGGGCACAAATTGTGCACCTCTTTTAGCCGATCTATTTCTCCACTCATATAAAGCTGAATTCATCGATTGATTGATTGATTGATTGAATATTGTTTAACGTCTACTCAGCAATATTTCAGCTATATCAAGACGAGAACAAGTTTGTTGATAAATAATCACTTTGGGGTATGGAAATGGCCATGGGACGGGAAATTCTGACTGCCACTGGAAAAGTAGGGTGAAATCGTCAAGGGCGGGGAATTTAGCCTTGTAGCCGATCACCTACGGACCACCCCAAAAAGAGCTTGCTACAAGGGTTCTTTAACGTGCAGGAAGAGTGGCATTTCTTCCAACACGTGGACCTGAGTTTACATCCAATCCGAAAGATGGGTTGTGTATTTATCAATCCCGCACAACCACGGAATGGGTCCTATTTCTATATCCCGGGACCCTCGGGGTCAGCCTCCGTTTAGGAGGGGTCACACCCCGCAAGCCGGAGATACTGGGTCCTATTTCTATATCCCGGGGTTCCCTCGGGGTCCTCTGTTAGGATGGCTCATACTCCAAGCTCAGAGGATGCTGCGGGCCTATTCTTCAGCCGGGACCGCGCACGGCGGGAATTCATCGAAGGGCTTCTTCAAAATAAAGAACTTCCCCTTTCTTTGTAACAACATTCCAAAAGCACCAGCATACGGAGTTTACATCTCCCAACTAATTCGCTACTCAAGGGCCTGTGGTCGATACAGTGACTACCTTGATAGAGCTCGGTTGCTTACAAATACGCTACTTAAGCAAGGGTATGTTGTCCATAACTTGAGGTCATCACTACAGAAGTTTTACGGTCGACATCACGATCTTGTGGACCGCTATGAGATATCTGTTTCCCAGATGACAACAGATCTTTCTCTTT
>MJUU01070971.1:87709-108406 GCA_002080025.1 Modiolus philippinarum
CATGCTCATGTTATGTCTTCGTTTCTTCGTTTTTCCGACGTTGCCATTGTCCTTGGATTGTTCTTTTCAGACTAACGGTTCGGTTCTCACTTACTTATCTTATATTGTTTACCCTTAAAACAATTTATTTCTTATGCATAACTGATGAGAGGCTGAGGAAACCTTTTGCAGGACGATGTTGTCAGCCACTTAATCAGCGAGAATGTGTAATAAACCTTTAAGGGCAATCGGGATTTGCATTTTCATTTTTCTGGATTAGGAATTAAAAACATTTTCTTGAAACTTCAAGGTTAATTGACGTACTACAGATTGAGAATTTTCTAAGAAGCAAAAATGAATGAAACCTCGTCGAAATGTAAAACATATTTAAATTTCGACAGCGAAATTTGTTAAAATAAAAAAAAACTGTCCCTGTTAAAACAACTGGTGGGACCCAAACACTAAACTCGATTTCGTTTTTATTGTGAAGCATTGCGTTAAAACTCCATGAATTTCAATTGAAACTAAGATCGTGTTCACATTTATACTAGATCCAATCGATTCAGATTGAGATAGGGTCTTTAAAATTCTTTAAAACCCCGTTTATGTTCACATTTAAAACAACTGCAACGATTACAATCGATCTCAATTAGGGTATTACGTTCTCATTAGAACCAATCCCTTGCCGATTTCTTAACACTTCAACCGATAGCAATCGATTTCAACTGTTCACATGCATCAAAGCCGTAATCGTCTCAACTTGCTTATTTCTTAGCACTTGAACCGATCACAATCGACCACAACTGTTCACACAAAATCGTCTCTTTTTATCTTTTCGAGACCACCTCTTTCTATAAGATTGCAATCAATTTTTATATAGTAAGAACAGCGTAAACTTTTGAAATTGATGGCAACCGATTAAAATATTGTAAAAGTGAACGTCCTGTTTTTGGTTCATTTTTTATTGTCACAATTCCAATGTAAAAAAAACTTTAATTGCTATAATCTAATTTTGGCATGTTATGTACAGATACATAAGGTTCCATACAATATCAAAACACTGAATTTTTTACGTATTGATGGCAAGTCCCAGTGACTAATCTCAGTGATATGAGGACGAGGAAAAACATGAATACTCAAGATAAGTGATGATTGTGCTTTGGTGAAATTATATTCAGATAACGCAAAAACATGGTGGCCAGATGTGGCCATTTCGCGTTTTCGCCTTTTCTCCTTTCCTGTTTTTGACAGACGCTTAAGGACGATGTAGCTAAGATCTGCAGTGGTGGCTATCTTGGAATTTGATTGTTACTAAAATCCTGCATTTGCTTAAAGACCATCATGCCGCTATGCCTACTTAATATCGACTTGGTGTGTGAAACGGTTTTCAAGCAGTAACAATTAACAACATTATCCCATGCACTCCTATGTTAAAACTATGTTCCCAAGTGGAGATGGAAACATTTTTCACATATATTCAGACAATTTCATTGCCCCCCCCCAAAACAAAACAACTATACAAAGCGAGTTTCTGTTTTGGCGGAACTGAAGTGTGGAACTCTCTACCTAATTCAATTAATAACTCGAAAAGTGTTTTTGAATTCAAAAATAATTACCAATTGCTGAATTTCTGATATTTTTCTATTAACCAATTGAATGTGCAATCCAAATAAGTCACTCTCTCTTAATAAAGATATTTATCTATTTATTTATTTATTTACTTTTTTGGGAATTTCCATGGGATAAGGGCCAGTTTTTGATAATTTACATTGGGGTCCATTTTCACATGTCACACAATATAATTGCAAAGTTATACATAGTTTCGAGGTTTTCAAATATCCCATTTGTTTCTATTCCCATCATGCCAACGTCAGCCTTTGATACCCACTATAAGTTCTATACTTTCTTAACAACTTGTATGCAAAATTTTGTCCAATTTAGAGCACTTTTAGTTCTTTAGTTTCCGAGATAACCGTTCATTTTACTTTTAAAAATTTCGAAAATAGATATAATGTTGTCAAACAAATGCCAGAAATTGATTAAAAGTCAAGAAAACTGGGACGTAACTTAAATTCTTTACAGTATGGTGGATATCGACAAAATATTATGCTTACATCCATTAAATTGGCTTCGAGACCCATTGACCTGAGAAGTTTGCACACACACTGGCCCTTCACTGATACTGCCGATGTCTTCTGAAATTTATGATGATTCTTGACCAAACCCTTCGGGAAGTTTTGAGCTTGATTTTTTTCCGACAGTGTTCTACCAGCAGACTAGGCTACTTAAGCTAGCCGGCAATTTGGCGGCGATGACCCCTTGACCCATTTTTCAATGTTTTTGTCTTTCCTTTCAACGAAAAAGGGAGAGATAAAGTGGAGATTTGAGTACCCAAAACCGGTTTAACCTTACCGCTGGCTTTTGCTACTGCTTGTACCAAGTCCGACTGTCCCGAGCTCCTGACATTGTCTACGTTTGTCTTTTGTCTTATTCGCATTGTTCATGTATAGTTCCATAGCAGATTGTGGCATGTAGTTATAATTTTCAGCCATTGTAGGTGTTTTCTGTTTTTTCCATATTTTACATGGGTTCTTTATTTGCTAGACAACCCGCAGTTAATTCTCATCCAACTCTGAGAACTTTGTATTTCCTGCCCTTTCTGTATCTATAGCAACAATCTCCATTTTGAAAATAAAAAGAGCTCAAATGAGTTTCACACTTGCTACATAACCTTCCTGTAAAATGTCATCCGATTGTAACCTTTGTGATTATTCCGCCGATTTTTTGTTTCTTATTCCTTTTTCTTTCAAACATTTCAATAACAGAAATGAGTTCACCCAACTCTGAGCACTTTGAACACCCCTTCCGTATCTATAGCAGCAATCGCATTTTTTCAGAATTAAAAGAACACAAATGAGTTTCACGCTTGCTACATTAACGTCCTCTAAATTTAATCTAATTCTAAGCTTTTTGGATTTTCCCGCCCCTTTTCCGCTTCTATTGACAAAAAAATGCATCTGTATTTAAATGCTCTATGATCACATGATTTTATGCTTAACTTTATTAGTAACTCTTACTGATACAAAAATTTAGCGGTTGCCGTAGCTCTTTTTTCCGCTCTTTCATCAGATTTTGGTTGTGTCATTTAGCGGCGATGAGACGACCCTAAATGCAAGAAATTGCATCATTAGCGGTTTTGTATCATTAGCAAGCGATATGGGAGATCATTAATGATATAAATTATATCATTTAGCGTTGCGCCCGCAACGCTTAATGATATTGATATTATTAGGTGGCGTTGTATCATTAACGGTTGCTACAGATTTATGATGTAAATTCAGATTTATGATCACAGCGACAGTGAATTGAAACAAGAAAAAATGTCGATTTATCGTTTTTCAGAGAATGGTTATAATTTAATATACATGATAATGCACATAAATTATCTAATTGATACCAAATATATCTGTATGTTGTATTATATTATGATACCATTACGTGCTTATTTATGTATTGGCCTTGTTATTGGTTCAAGGATGGCTGTTTTCGCCTAAGGCGTAGCCAAAGGCCAATAGCGTTTGAGATGGCTGTTTTGGCCTAAGGCGTAGCCGAAGGCCAATAGCGTTTGAGGACCAATTACAAGGAAAATACAGAAATAAGCACGGCCTCAAGCCAATACAGGCGTCCGCGGACCAATAAAAAGGCCAATACAGAAATAAAGACGATTGATTGATTGATTGAATATTGTTTAACGTCTACTCAGCAATATTTCAGCTATGTCAAGACGAGAACAAGTTTGTTGATAAATAATCACTTTGGGGTATGGAAATGGCCATGGGACGGGAAATTCTGACTGCCACTGGAAAAGTAGGGTGAAATCGTCAAGGGCGGGGAATTTAGCCTTGTAGCCGATCACCTACGGACCACCCCAAAAAGAGCTTGCTACAAGGGTTCTTTAACGTGCAGGAAGCGTGGCATTGCTTCCAACACGTGGACCTGAGTTTACATCCCATCCGAAAGATGGGTTGTGTATTTATTAATCCCGCACAACCACGGAATGGGTCCTATTTCTATATCCCGGGACCCTCGGGGTCAGCCTCCGTTTAGGAGGGGTCACACCCCGCAAGCCGGAGATACTGGGTCCTATTTCTATATCCCGGGGTTCCCTCGGGATCCTCTGTTAGGATGGCTCATACTCCAAGCTCAGAGGATGCTGCGGGCCTATTCTTCAGCCGGGACCGCGCACGGCGGGAAATAAAGACGAAATGATATCTTTATTGATTAACTAACATTCCTATGCATTTGGTTATACCTGGATCAAAATAGAACAAATACTCTATTATGGTCAAACATGCGACTGAAATCCATGATAATTCTTTACCAAACCCTTCGGGAAGTTTAGAATTTGATTATAATTCCGTATTGCGACAGTGTTTTACCAGCAGACTAGGCTCCTTGCCGGCACTTGAGCGGCGAGCACTCCTCGACCCATCTTTCTAAATTACGTTTTGTCTATTCTTTCCTTTTCAAGATTGTGGTCTTAGAGTTAGAGGTCTACCTGTATTGGGTTTCATTTGTATGTGTATTATACTATAGGGAAACGGGATAGAAAGGGGAGGTTTGGATACCCATAAACCGGCTTAACCCTACCACTGGTGTTGCAAGTGCCGGTACCAAGTCTGGCTATTTATATTTATAAATGTAGATGTGATGGAAAAAAAACCTTCTGTTAAGGGGGGAATTGAATATTTAAAATATTATATTAACATAGAAAAAATTCTGCACTGTACTTATCCTTTGCGCAGAATAATAAAATTAATAAAAAGTGGTCACTTCTGGAGGCAGTAGTTGTATAAAAGTATACTGTTGATTTAAAAAAAAGATATATATATACACTGTCAGAATGATATTTTATACTAGTTTTTAAATATCTTTGAGTTTATGGTCTTCCAAACGTTTAGATTTTATCTGCACTGACGAGACATAAGTTGTCGAAATGCGCATATGCAGAAAGTTAATTCACAGTTACTTCGGTATTTAGTTATTTATATGTTTCTGTCGTATTGTAATTTAACATGTTTACTTGAAAAAACAAGCAAATTACAAAAAAGTCTGGCTATTCCGCGTTCCTATCGTTATCTATGTTTGTCTTTGTCATTTTATTGTTTTTCTTTTGCAGTTCCCTGATTGGTTGTGAAATGTGATTGTAATGTTCGACCATTGTAAGTGTTTCCTGTTATTTTCCCTTCATTAATTAAAGATTGACAAAATGTCACAGTGACAAGGCGCTGTCTCAAGTTTCTTATCACAGTTAAGTTTACGAGATTAATATGTAAATGAGATTTTGATGACAGATAAGACGAAATTCAAGCAAATTAACTGTAACATGGACTATTCAACCAAAGCAGGTTTACCTGCACAGCCAGCCTCCCCCAAAGCACACAAATTCTTTGTCGTTGTTGTTTTACAAATATTGATTTCATCATAAATGGTATCAGTAAAGACTTTAACTTGTAACTCATGATCTACAGCATCATGTCATTCATAATTCTACAATTTCCAGGTTGAAAATCGGCTGTTAGCATCCGACAAATGTCCAGAGTTGAAAATATTAAATTTTAGATCAACCCATGCATATTTCCCAGACGTTTAACCTTGAAAGTCCAGCATTTAACATAACAATTGAGGTACTGAAACGTGTTCGGTTCTTTGGTCGTAGACAACAGATTTCAGCACATGAGCCGGAAATTTAATATCAGGTGACTGACCATCACCCTTTTTCAAGTAAATCAAACACCTGTTAACGTCAAAACTGCCATATTTTCCATTCAGACAATCCCAAAAACATCTTCGAAATCTCCATTTTCCATCATCAGACGATCAGTTTTTGATTTTCCCGCATTTTTACGTCACCGTATGAGATGTTCCGAAAGGGTTGTATTGGCCGGATCGGAACAAGGCAAATACAAAGAAAATCGATATTGGCTGACTTTTTCTGTATTGGCCGTGTCAGTGCTATGAAATTGTAAGGACAGTTTCTTACTTATTTAGTCAATAACACACTAGTTAATCAATAATGCATATTTTAATTTTTCTTTGATACAGGTTACATGATTTGGGCCATCACTTATGACTATTCTATTGTTTATCATGTTAGTTTTGTGTTTATATTATATCTGAAGAAAAAGATAAATATAGATCAAAATGCAACAAATTATATGTCTATGTCACCAATTCGCCGTTTTTCTTAAAATTTAAGCAGATTTCTATTATTATTGACCAAATCAATGTCTCAGTCACCATCAACACCAACTTTACCTATTGTACAAGGTATGAGTATAATTCCTGAGGGTGATTCTATGTATGTGTATATATATGTACAATCGGTATATCATTTTAAATGTTTTTTTAACAATGAAATGTTTTCTTTTTCAGCATGTTTGTATCTAACATATCAACTGATACCTAAAAGCAAACCCCAGTTTAGTAAACAGGAGAATTATGAACATTAATAGGGCAATAGATCATAGATGTATAATGGAAATAAAATCAGAAGACGAAAAAAGGTAACAATTGTATGAAATTACCCATCAGACAAAAGAATGGAGCAATACAGTCTCATTGTATTGATGTAAACCATTCAAACGCAGTCGTAAACAGCACATTCAACTCTACTTTTTTCACGTCATTAATTTAGAAATATCTATTTTATCTTCACTACATTGTTTACCAACTATGTTCTTACAATGTTTCAGGATGGTTGTACATGATAATAAAAATGGAAAAAATTGAAAACTTCAGACACTCAAACAAACAATCCCAAACAATGTATGAACAAATGGTAAGAATGAAGATTTAAATTTACTTAAATTATAGTTCAGTAAACCTTACAAACGTTTTCTTATTGGATACATTTTAACAATAAAATATAAAACAATTCCGATTATTATTAAAAAAAAATAAATGTCTTGTCATACTTCTAATATTTATATTTAGTCAGCACCGAAGAAACATAGATTGCTGAAATTGATTGATTGATTGATTAGTTAGAGTTTAACGTCCAATGAGCAATATTTCAGCTATATCAGGACGAGAACAAGTTAATCAATTCAAAACAAATTGTAAGTAAAAGAAGAAAGAAATAAAGGTGGAAGGGACAACCGGGGCAACGACTTTTGATTGCCACTGGAAAAGGGGAGAAATGGGTAGGGGCAGGAAATTTAGCCTTCCATACGACACCCAGTGTGTCTGCTCTCTTTAGAGAAATATAGAAGGGGTCTTTATACTGCATGGAGCGTGGCGTTTCTCCACACAGTTTGGCTACAATGGTTCGCGGTCAGGCTTTCCGTATTATGACCTGACTACCCCGCAAAGACAGGGCATTCCCCTATCCACCACCTGGGGACGCGCCCGGCAGCTCTGTAGCCAAAGCCCCTGAAAACCTATTCAGGTGCCGGGTTGCTGAAATTGTCATTTCCAAAAAGCTGTCTTATATTCGGAAATATTCAATAATTGAATAAATAATCCTGTGTTTTTTATGATACAGTATATAAGGTATAATTCATTAACAAGCTTCCAATGGCTTTATTTTCTTGGTTACCGTTTTGCTTGTTTTCATACTGCTTTGTAGATGGAAGGTTGAATAGTATAGGTCTTTTTTTTTCTTTTTTTTCAGCACAAATACTGCAGTTGACCCATATATAAATTTAAATATGCAAGAATGTGAATTATTGAAAGAAGTTATTGCGTTAAATGCTCAAAAGATCAAAGAGATGACAACAATCATCCAAAAGGATAAGGAAATAATCCGGGTAAATAGATGACCCTTTTGTAAGAAGAATCCTTTCAAAGACTTCTAAAAATATCTATATCTCTTTTGACAATATACAACCACAACAGAGAGAGAAGGACTGTGATCAGGGATGGTGACCCTTGACCTTTGACCTCAGGGTCACATTCCTGCTTTTTCAATGAGAAATTCGTGTCCGGTCTATAACCTTTTTCTCGTTTGAGGTAGGCTTTTGATATTTTGCATGTAATTAGATCACCTCAAGACGACGTGTCACATACCTTGGTTGGTGACCCTTGATCTTTGACATCAGGGTCACATTCCTGCCTCTTCAATGAGAAATTCGTGTTTTGTCTCTAACTTTTTTCCCGCCGTGCGCGGTCCCGGCTTACGAATAGGCCCGCAGCATCCTCTGAGCTTGGAGTATGAGTCGTCCTAACAGAGGACCCCGAGGGAACCCCGGGATATAGAAATAGAACCTAGTATCTCCGGCTTGCGGGGTGTGACCCCTCCTAAACGGAGGCTGACCCCGAGGGTCCCGGGACATAGAAATAGGACCCATTCCGTGGTTGTGCGGGATTAATAAATACACAACCCATCTTTCGGATGGGATGTAAACTCAGGTCCACGTGTTGGAAGAAATGCCACGCTTCCTGCACGTTAAAGAACCCTTGTAGCAAGCTCTTTTTTGGGTGGTCCGTAGGTGATCGGCTACAAGGCTAAATTCCCCGCCCTTGACGATTTCACCCTACTTTTCCAGTGGCAGTCAGAATTTCCCGTCCCATGGCCCTTTCCATACCCCAAAGATTTATTTATTAACAAACTTGTTCTCGTCTTGATATAGCTGAAATATTGCTGAGTAGACGTTAAACAATATTCAATCAATCAATCAATCTAATTTTTTTCTCGTTTGAGGTAACCTTTTAGTATTTTGCATGTAGATAGATCACCTCAAGACGACGTGTCGCATGCTTAGGTTGGTGACCTGTGACCTTGACCTTCGACCTCAAGGTCACATTCGTGCTTTTTCAATGACAAAGTTGTTGTCCGAGCTATAACTTTTTTTCTCTTTTGAGATAGGCTTTTGATATTTGGCATGTGGATAGATTGCTTTAAGGTGACATGTCAAGTATAATTATTGGTGTCGCTTGACCATTGACCTGTAGGTCACACTTGGAGCGGGGCCCAAAGAGATGGATACCATCTCACTGATGTCTACTTTACCTGTGTTTTATCCAGGTAAATTTTAAAAAGTAAGAGTTGTTTCCCTTTTCGAGATATACCCAAAATCTGAATCGCAATAGTTTTCCGTAAATTTATTTTTTAAAATTAGAAACAGAAACACAGTCGCTTCAATTGCTAAGAATTATAAGAAAACTTATTAATGAAAAAGATTACACAGATGACAAACTTCGAGACGAATCTAGACTTATAAATTCCGATTGATTGATTGATTGATGTTTTACACCAACTTCGGCAATATTTCAGCTATATTGTGGCGAGAACTGTTGAGTTTATTGAACAATTTAAATAAATACATAAAATATTAATATAAAACCATGTAGCTTCATACAAGTAAAACAGATGTGTAAAATGTTAAACATAATAGTAAATTTTTGGTTTAACAGTAACAATATTAGAAATTAGAAACTTATTTAAAATTGATCCATTTAAATCTTACTAAATAAATTGATTGCTTTTAAAAATTGAACGATTTTGTCGCCAGCGTCGTTTGTAAATAGGTCTTTAAGACAATCAGCAGAATAAAAATTACGCCTGATATCGGCAACATCTATACATTCAATTAAAACATGTTGAATTGTATAGGACAATTGCATGGTATACATTCAGGTCGATCATCACTGTTGAGAATAAAACTATGTGTTGTTCTAGTGTGTCCAATACGACATCGGGTCAACACTACCTGTTCCCTACGGTTTCTTCCACAGGAACCGACCTGTTTACCGACATCTGACTGTATTTCATGCAGTTTATTATTTATTTGCAGATTATAAATTCAGATGACGTTACACTTTGATTATTCAATACAGTGCTTAATGAACGGCTTTCTCCTGTCAGACTAAAATCCCATTGGAAAAGTAACAGATTTTTTTTTACAGAATGGAATTCCAACAAAGAGGGTCTCCACATGTCCATATGATGCTATGGTGTACTGAAGCTCAAATGTTGAAGAACATACCAATGAACACATTTGGGTATATAACATGCCAACTACCACAACATGATCTTGAATTGTCAAACCTTATCCAATACCAAACCCATAAACATAGCAAGACATGCAGAAAAAAGGGAAGGAAACAATGCAGATTTAATTTTCCAAAACCACCTACGTAAACAACCCAAATTCTTCTTCCAATTAGATGCAGAAGATAAAGAATATAAGGATCAACACCTATCAATCTGGGATAATCAATATGCAGGAAGGGAAAGATATAAGCTTTGAAAATCTCCTAACTAGACAAAACATTCAAGAAGATTAATACACCAAAGCCATAAGTAAATTTAAAACGATGACCTATTGAAATACGAAATAACAGTAATAATTCTATCTACTTAAAGGCATGGAAAACAAACATGAACCTTCAGTTTTTATAGATGTCTATGCTTTTGCAAATTATATTGCTTCATATGTAAACATATACACATGTTTATGTTACATGTTTCTTTTATACTTTTGAATAGTAATAAAAATATAATAGTGACTAGCCTTAATGTGTGATTCAAAGATATTTTCAGACTGTGTGTTCATGTTTTCTGTTGATTGCAACAAAAATGAAAAAAAAACTATCAGTGCGTTTCAGATATGACACATTTATTGTTGATCTTGATAAATGTTTAAAAGCATTTTTGAAATACACTTCTTTGAAGCGGTTGCTGTCACAGGTACCCATGTCCTATACATTCTTATGGAAATGCCTTTAGATAATCATTGTATATTATTTACAAAATAAGATATATGTTAAGTTTTTCACATGTTTTTTTTTCAATCATTTTTGACATTTAAAAAGGGTATATTTTTTACATTGTTTCTGGACAGTGATGTAATTGCATGAAAAGATTTTATGACGATACATACTTTTCAGTTCTTTGATCTTGTTATAGGTAATAAAATATTGTAAACATTCTATAATGCATTGTATTGATTGTTTTTATTTTGTAAGGCCTTAATATTATGCAATTTGTTTGGCCTAGTTTTGTAAACAATGGTCAGGGTTATTACACCTAGAACATGTAGATTTTTCTAGAACATTGACTTGATATTTAACACATAGAATTTTCTAGAGGTTTTCCTTACATAATCATTCTAGTCATGTGATTGTCAGTTGATTAGGATGTTGCAGTCGTATCTTGTGGATAGATCTTTCTAGAAATAATAAATGTATATAAAAAGGTAGCAGAAAAGTCAGTCAGTTTAATATACAGGATTATTACGAACATCTTTTGTATTGGAAATCGACATCAAATATTGTGAATCTATTCAACTTTTTAGTGCTGATTATTTTAGGAATATTCATTTGGACATTTATTGGTGGACTTCAGTGAACTATTAATTTGGATATTTACTTGGACTTCATTATTGTCAGATAAGTCATTTATGGTATACTTAATTTAAGAAATCATTATTTTTGTCTTATTAAAAGTTAATTTTGAGCCAATTTTGTTTTATCTTTGCTGACTTCAATTTACAATATTTTATTGGTCCTTTCTACCACATAACAGAAATTGGGGGCTATCGTCCGGGATTCTCCGAAATTGTTTAAAAAGAAATTATTATAATAAGGGCCCCGCTACATAGTGGCGGACGCCTATAGTAATCGCTCTGTCTGTCCGTCCGTCCGTAACAAAGTCGTGTCCGGGCTATAACTTGTTTGTCTTTTGAGGTAGGCTTTTGATATTTTGCATGTAGATAGATAACTTCAAGACGATGTGTCATGAACAGTGATTGGTGACCTTTGACCTTGACCTTTGTCGTCAAGGGCAGATTTTTGCTTTCGTACTGACAAGTCATGTCCGGGCTATATCTTTTTTTTGTCTTTTGAGATAGGCATTGGATATTTTGCATGTAAATAGATCTTTTCAAGACGATGTGTCATTAACAATGATTGGTGACCTTTAACCTGACCTTTGTCGTCAAGGTTAGATTTTTGCTTTTCTAATGACAAGTCGTTCCCGGGCTATAACTTTTATGTCTTTTGAGGTAGGCTTTTGATAGTGTAAAACGATTCAAACCATTTAACGCTTTTAAAACCCATCGCATGAAGCTTACTGCATAGGATCTGTTGATCTACAGTATTTCAAACAGGATGTCTCTTACATCACTCTGTTGGTGATGTATACGCTATGCTAACCAAACCCGTGAAAATATATATGTGCAAGTCCCTTCAGACATCAAAAGTAAATGTTTCAAGCTTCATATTTGTCAAGTTAAATGCAAATGCATATACTCTATTTACAGATGCCATGCGAGTTGTTAACTACCGGTATAAAACTGGGGTTTAAGTAGTTTTCAGTCGTTTTTTCTTGAAATTGAAAAAAAATATAAGTTGAAACTTGTATCTTCTATATTTTTTTTTTGGTGATTATTTCCGAGTTCCATGCAGTTTGTACAAATTCTTGGTGTCAACTGCAGATGGAAACGGTATGTTCCATTCATTTTCTATCATTATGCACGGAAACGAACTATACAACAATTTCTATAGAATGATGTCAGAAGTAAATGTTGGATAGACTTGAGGAAATATGTATGTTGAATTACTTTTGAAACAACCGCTAAGATATTAAAGTTGTCACTTCCACACTACAAAGAAATTATGAGAACGGCGGGATCGACCCAGCTGGCGAGAATAACCTACAACTTTGAAATTCGGGTATTTTTTTTCTGTGATGTTTTTAGTTTATTTTCCTACACATTTTATACATCCTTCATTCCAATCCTAACTTCTGATAAGGTGGAGTCAAACAGTGACTTCAACATTTTTAACAGTTTCAAGGAAAGGGAGGCTTTTCGGGTAGGAATGGAAAATAATGTAACTTATCTAAGATTTCTTTCAGGGGAAAATTAAGGGAAAAAAAGAAAGAAGTGGCAGACTTCAAGTATTAAATAAAGATTTTGCAGAAAGATATTCAACGGTTAAAAGTTTCGGATAAGATTGGCTTTGTTGAGGAAGTCGTTTTCGAATAAATTTCTATTCATTTATTTATTTATACTGTTATATATCTTCGATTTCGAATTCATTTTGTGAAGAGGATGCATCCTTCCATCATTTATCTAAAACTACCATTTCCGGAATACATACGTCTACATTGTTGACGATGAAGTGGGGTAGACATACATGACGATGGTCATTTGAAATAAATCAAAGTTCAAAGTTATCCTGGTTTATAGTAAGACAAGTTAAAACACGTACCTTCTTTCTTTTTAAAAATAATAAATATATTGGACTGCGTTCGCTCTTTTGCCGCGTAGGATTTTGGTTAGAGATTAGGGAATCTCTACTGTAAAGTGGGTGTTTTTCGAACCATTCTACAGTTTCTAATTTAATATGTTTATTATGTTTATGTTTACAAATTGCTACCAATTTGCTTAAAAGCTTCAACAACTTACCATCAACTTAGCTTTTGAGAATAACTTACCAAAAAGGAGACTTGACTGTGGGAATATGGTACACTGTAAAGATTGTTCGACGTCTCCTGTTGCAAGAGAGTTGGTAATTTTATTTATAAATGCTTTCCTTCCGACACTGCATTGTTATCTGACAGTATATTCATTTCGATATTCTACACGATGTCACATCTACCAAAAAGGCAGCCAGGCAAATGATTTGGAGATTGATTATAGAATTCAACAGAATATGTTGAATGTTGAATGCAGGTATGTACACCTAATTAGTGATATTTTCAATCAAAGTAGATCCAAGTTAAGTCAGTATTCAGATAAATGTATCTGTACTGCCAAATATGGCATGTTTATTTTGTAAATTTATTTGATGGAACTTTATCTGTCAAATACATAGTTATCTTCATTAACTTCACCTGTTCGATTCAGTGGACTATTTGTAGAACACTAATTGTTCTTCCTGGAACTCGATAGGTGTAAAACTTCCTTTCACGCCCAGACAAGGAAACGAACTGATGCCATCCAAGCTGCTTAGCTTGTTTTTGTGGTAAACCACGATCGTATGTGTTAATCTATTCATAATTTCTAAAACTTCACAACTCTATTAATAATATCATTATATATTTCTACCATTTATCGATTTTTGAAGAACATGTAATTTTGTATGACCTCCGTATTACCGGACATTCCAATGCATTTGTGTACTTCACGAACTTTATAAATCATTTTTGACATTTCAATCATCCCAAGCCCTCCTAACCCTGTAGTCACACAGACCGATACCATAAGCATATCCCAAAAACCATCTAATATTTTATGTTGAATGATCCAGAAAAATTGGAAACATAACTCCCCCTGTCATGGGTCTGACCTTTAGGCAGCTCACTTATAGTGATAAAATTCGGGGAGGAAAATGACTTGGATTTATTACCCAATGAAAACTTTGAGACGGTAAATCATATGACGGCCGTCCCGTAGTAAGACCTTTGAAAGGGGGCATGGTAGAGAACTTTAGATATATATAATTAAAATATTGTAATCTGATAAGTAGTTATTATTATCTATTGTCTCCTCAGGTAGTTATTCTTCTCTATGGAGTTGTCATTCTGATTGATTTTGGTTTAGAGAACCACTGACCTTGAGCAGGTAACTGACATACCTTATCGCTTTCAAGTGTTAGTCGAGTGCACATTTTTTTGTAATAAAGTGGGGCGCGAACTCTCACCGCAGTGGTTGTATAGGTAGTAGAACAACCTTAACCACTCGGCTACCGAGATCCCGTTTTCATCCTGAAAAAAGCCACAGTTATTTGACAAGGAACCATATAAATTGATGGAGAGGGAAGTGGTGTTACGACTGTTAGAGGAGAAAATTTAAGAACCACTTAGGAAAAGGGAAAAAACAAAATATTTCACGTTCAGGACGGAAGAAGCTCAAAATGAGAGATGTTCTTATAAATACTATGTATTAATGTAATTGTAAATAAACTGATCAGCAAACCAAGTACTCATTTAACTAGGGACTTTATTGTAAAATTTCTAACATTGCTTCTTAATGATATCGCACAGGTGTTATTGTTATATTCAGAAAACCATGGAGAAGATTTATTATTTTTTATACAAGAATTAATCTTTTAAAGAAATTTTAATATACAAAATGGTTCTCCATTGTTAATTTTTCGTTGTTGCCATTATAAGACGATGTTGGTATTTAACTTTTGGCAAAATTAAATCGTTTATTATAAACTTTCTGATAAAGTAAACTTGATCTTGTTGAACTTTTTTCATTCGATAATTCGTATGTCACAATGATAAAGATAAGAAGAGGGAACTGAAAAAAACATGAAAAACCAAATTTGGGAGAGAGGGATTTTTAATTGTAATAAAACCAAATAATTTTCAGATAGAAAATCATCCTTTAATTTTCATCTAAAAATTAAAGTTCCGTACTTTTGATAACCCAAGTTTTATTTTTCTTTTGGCAAGAAATCGGAACTGATATTAATTGAATAAACTTGTAAAATATTTTCTTTGATCAGCGAAAAAAATATGACTTTACAGTTAAACTTACGGTTAAGTCTTTACATTTGTGTTCAAAAGCAATCTTACAATTTTTCAAACTTGTATCTTCGCACAAGATGGATAGTCCTACAAGTGATGGACTCGTTTTACAACGACTTGACAGACCAAGTGGTGTTATTTAACATAGAAAAAATGATATGCGACAAAAAGTTCCTGTGGTGCAAACATCAGAAAGGGGCATTATTTATGTAAATATGAATGATAAAAGGAGTAACTTCAAGGGACGTCTTCTCTTCGGATTTGATGAAGTTGAGGAGTTAGTGAAAATAATTAACGCTCTTAGTATTGCAAATGAAAGGAAAATGACGAAATAACCATACAGTGTATTAAATCAATTCCAGATGGAGTTCACACATCCTGCGTTTATTTTACTAGATATTTTTGACATATTAAAGCTATTGAACATTTTCTTTTAAAGAATACACTTGAAGTCCGAACATTGTAGTTATTGGAGCAGCACAAGAGAAACTTCCAACACCACCGTATACCGCATAACCATACAGTTCCAAAGGGGTCATTGGAATAAAAAAATGTGAATACAGTGGAAATGGAAAACTACCATTAAAGAAAAAGGAAGGTTCACATCGCACACTATCGGCCAATTGCGAATCGATGAGATCATTTTATAGTCTAAAAAACAGATGCAATCCCGATAAAGAAATTATTACTATAATAAAATCAATGTTTATTACAGTAATAATTATTTTTTAACAATCGCATACATTGCTTGACAATAATAATGATCTCGTCGATTCGCATGTGGCCGATAGTGATAGCAGAGGGAAGTGAGAATTAGATTCCTCTTTTCTAGACTTTTTAATACAACCATTTTAATAATATGTGGAAACGGGACGTTGATTTCAGGCATCGCAAATAATAAATTCATTTGATTGATTAATTGATTATTGTTTAACGTCTATTGAGCAATATTTCAGCTATATCAAGACGAGAACAAGTTTAATTAGTTTTGTTAATAACTAATCACTTTGGGGTATGGAAAGGGCCATGGGACGGGAAATTCTGACTGCCATTGGATAATGGTGAAATCGCCAAGGGGCGGGGAATTTAGCCTGGTAGCTGATCACCTACGGACCACTCAAAAAAGAGCTTGCTACAAAGGTTCTTTAACGTGCAGGAAGCGTGGCATTTCTTCCAACACGTGGACCTGAGTTTACATCCCATCCGAAAGATGGGTTGTGTATTTATTTATCCCGCACAACCACGGAATGGGTCCTATTTCTATATCCCGGGGTGCCCTCAGGGTCAGCCCCGTTTAGAAGGGGTAATACCCCGCAAGCTGGAGATACTAGGTCCTATTTCTGTACCCCAGGGTTCCCTTGGGGGGTAAATTCATTTGAAACAAATCCACACGCTAAGTAGAAGATGTATAGTGTCCGACGGCTTAACAATCACTACAATTTTTCCAAAATCATTGATAGCGAGTGTTACTTCGGCATGGTAAGGTCTACTAATCAACACGTCAAAGGACACAGCCATGCATGTACAAGGGTTAAGGCAGGAAATAACGTCAAATCTGTCTCATGTTTTGACGACATAGATCAGAAGGGATCATAACGATGTTCTTGCGTTCTTAGTAATAATAATGCGATTTCATCACACGATATCCGCATTTAAAGGAAACTTAGATAGCTATGAAGGCTACAATATTCACAGTAAGTGCAAACCGCACTGAAATAGAGTATTTGATTGTATTAGAATTATGCAAGGAAAATATCGTTTGAGTGGGGACGATGTAACAACTTCGTTAATGCGACTAAGTGACCCAGTTGTTCAGATCTTGATTGATGAAAACATTACAAAAACCTTGAATCAAATTGGATTTAAAGTTGGAATGTGCCATGCAGTTACAGTAATAGATTAACAAGAATGGACCCTAATAGATGTCTCGCCCGTCCCTGCTTGTCGCTAAAACAGTCATGTACTACTCAAGAGCAACCTACAAGCCAAATATTACTACCATACCACTTACAGTAATTAAGAAACTATTCTCATAAGAAACACTCAATTTTGTTCACTAGACCATGAAATTGAGGTCAAGGACAAAAGCCATGTGGCAGACTGACATGTACTAACCAAAACCGAGCCATATATCAAATGTCATTGACCTACAGCTTGTAGTTATTGATAAGCAGACTTAAGCAAAAAAAAAAAAAACTTAACCTGGTCACTGGATCGTGAAATTGAGATCAAGGTCAAAAGCCATATAGCAGACTGACATGTACTAACCAAGACAAAGCTATATACCAAATATCATTGATCTATGGCTTGTAGTTATTGAGAAACAGACTTAAGCAAAAAAACTTTACCTGGTCACTGGACCGTGAAATTGAGGTCAAGGTCAAAGGCCATATGGCAAACTGACCAAGCTATATACAAAATATTATTGACCTATGGCTTGTAGTTATTGAGTAACCGACTTAAGTATTATAACTTCACCTGGTCACTGGACCGCGAAATATAGGTCAAGATCACATGATTTTGGGTCCGGCAGATAGGGTTCCCCGTAAGCTACCTATGGACCAAATATGATGTTCCTACATCAAAGGCTTCTATATAATAACTTGATTTTACGCCGCCGCCGTCGCACTTTGCACGCCTATTTCTCGCTTTCCGCGACTTTCTTCGCGGGCGCACAAAAATTGGAGATGCAAATACTGAATGGCTTGTGAGTATCCGATGAAATTATTACGATAAAAATAAAAGTTATCTTGAAAAAGTCTTCTTCAAGTTTCACGTTAAAGTCAAACTGACTAAATAGCATCTTTATGGACTGATCCGTCTCGTTGGGGTCGTAATACAGTCACACTGCTGGAAGCAAAGTCCCAAATATTTGAAAGTATACTCAGTTTGGGGTATTTTTCCTCAAATGAGGTATATTTTTACTCACTCAATACCGATATTTGACCCCCCCCCCTCCAGAAAAGATAGCTTGTGCGTACGTTATAAAGATGCTCGCAACAGCTTCAGTTATTTAATACCTTGAATTTATTTGAACTCTTTCAATGAATTTTTAAACCACCTTTATGGAGTGCTTGTAAATAAAAATGGTAATGGATTTTACAACAGGAAAATGCACGAAATGTGTGAAAATGTAATTTTTCACAAGTTATCAGACATAACTACAACTAGGTCCCGTTGGTTGGTCGTTTTTTCCCTATGTAGCGATGGGCAAATGTTGACAGAACTTTACTATCCCTATTTGTTCTACATCAGCTTCTAAATGTATATAAAAGTAAATGTAAGAGTAGGGCACGGTCAGTCAAACGAGAGGCTCTCAAGAGCCTGTATCGTTCAACTGGGTCCTGCAGCATTATAATTCCCCATTGATGGACCATCTTTGGTGGTGTATATACATAAAATTCAGAAACTTTTTATAAAATTTAATTAAAATTGTTCAAGCAGTTTCAGAGAGATTTTTGAATGCAGTTTCCAAACTTAAGGGGCCAGTCCCTGCTGGCAGCTATTAAACATAAAACGTTGAAGAATCCTACTGAAATTGTTCAAGCAGTTTCAGAGAAGATCTTTTTATGCATTTCCCACTGGGTCCAATGTTAAACTAAGTTTTGCTACTGGTGGCCATGTCGGAAGACGGATCGGCACCAAAGTAACAAGCTTGATCAAAATCTCACAAGTTTCATTTATGCATTGTTTAAAAGGAATCCATTCAATCGTTTTCCATGATATCTTTGTATGCATTTCACCTTAGGGTCCAATTCATTGCTGGCAGCCATGTTGGATGATGGATCAGAACTGAAGAAACAACACTTGGTCAGCTTCTCATAAGCAAAGTTTGGATCAAATCTATTAAGCAGTTCTCTTGAAGATCTTTTGTTAAATTAAGTTCACAGTTGGTGACACTTGGTCTGTCATTCATGTCATGTCAATATTTTATACACTGTAAAACGCAACAATAATTTCATGTGTGTCAAAACCGAAAAGCTCAAATTTCTCGACATCACAAATTATCTAGCACCTGGCTTCAGTTATAGTCAGTTTTTAAAGGCTTATGGCTGTGGCTAATGTGTTTACATACAAAATAAACAAAAGAACTTAACAAACTCAGTGCAACCGTGCCCAAAAGGGGCAAGCACGTCAGTTGTTACACACACTTAAAACAAGAGAACCCAACAAAGTCAGTGCGACCGTGACCAACAGGGTCAGTACGTCTGTTTCCAAATCATCTGACAATGAGGCCAATGGGTTTACACAGCACTCATAAAGTTATGTTAGTGCGGCCGCGCGTGAGAGCACTAATTTATGTCTGTACGTCTGTTTGTGATTTTACGTTAATACAAAGTCATGTTATTGTTATTGATACTATTTTTCCACACAGGTTCTTTTTGTTTCGTTTCAGATGGCTTTTATCTATGACATTTGCGGAAAAAGTTATTTCAACATGCAGAATTTAAACCGCCACGTAAAAACCCATAGTGGCTGTCTGACGTACAGCTGTTCCGTCTGTGAAGCTGTATTCATGAGACCTGATGTGCAAACCAGACATGAACTGAGTCATCAGCATAACCTGCAGTGTGACGTCTGTGGTCAATATTTTAACAGAAGTGACATTCTTCAGCGTCACCGGGCAATCCACGACCGCCCACCAACCAAAAGAGCTGCTAGCCCGGAACTTAGTCCTCCCGGGCTACCACCAAAACAGCCCCGGACAGATGCACCAACCCAGACACCACCCCAGTCACCTAATGTACCAGCTGAAGTGGTGTTACCAGAAGACATGGAGACCATGACTATATATTTACGTCATTGGAACTCCTTAAGGGATATGGAGTTTACCGGTAACGTCGTTCAAGACCGGTATGATTTTACCTTGAACGACGTTATTGCTACGTCCTTTCCAGCGATGGTTCGCCATATCTTCTTGCAACAAAATACGGCCTTCCGGATTAATTTGTCCTTTGGATTTATACTGCGCCATGTTTGTTTGTTTGTTTTGTAAGTATATTCCTCCTGTATGTAGGAGCGCCGTCATATAACGTAATATAAGACGTAAGGAGGAACATTTAACAAATATGCCCCAGGCATGTTAATGTGAGCATTGCCTTCCCCGATTCCCTAGCCTAACGCAGGTTGACTTACCTGGAAGAGTCCTGAGGTTGTGGAATTGTGAGGACATGCGTACCAATCACTGCCATCCACGGGGCTAAAACTATGTACAGAGTGCAAAAACAAAT
>MJUU01070974.1:0-16470 GCA_002080025.1 Modiolus philippinarum
TATGGTTAAAAGCTTTTCCGTAGGGAAATTGGAAAGTCGATCCAAAGTCGGCTGGAAATCACATGTTTGGGTTGGACCTGTCAACTTTGGACCTCCAATACTCAGTTCACAGGGGTTTACCCACCCAGATATTTGGGTGAGGGTTAGCCAGAGGCAAGAACTTAAAGACCCACCATATGTGGTTAAAAGCTTTTCCGTAGGGAAATTGGAAAGTCGATCCAAAGAGAAATGCTTCCCTGGCCCATGATGTGATCATTTAACCCTAATGGATAAGGTATGTGAATTTTTTTCTTATCCAAGATAATTCACATTCTCTTCTAGCTCTTACAAATGATCTCTTGGATTGATCAGGGGACTTTCTACAATTTCTTACATATTTTCTTTCATGATTAGTAAATTGAATCGTGTTTAAGGGATGTAAACTTTTTAGGAAAACGCATACGATATAAATGCTCCAAGGTGCGCCGCGGTAATGGACGACCAGTTTCACCAACGTACCGAATTCCGCAACCTGGTTTGCTTCAGGTAATGAAATATATCAGGCTGAATGTGAATCAGGAGATTTCAATTGGGAATCGGATGGTTAAGTTCCTCCCATTAACATTGGATTTCACAGTATTTTCCTGGACCAGGCGAGGACAAATACCACATTCCCTTGCGTCGCATTTTTGGATCTCAGAAAATCCATGATTGTATTTATTATAAATAGACGGTGTAGTGAATTTAAATCTGTGTGAAGAGTGGCAGATTTTTGATAACTTTAATGGAGAAATTCTGGCTACCGGATTAAGAGCTGAAAATGAAATGTTAATCAAATTAAAGTGTGAAGGTGCAATCGTGGATTTGACATGGCGTTTTCTGAAATGACATTTTGATTGTATCATGAGCGTCAAAACTGTTTTTCCTTAATCTACAAATCATGACAATGTACTTTTGAATATCCGGTGTTCGCGAATGTCATCTGTACATCAAAATATAAAGTCCTGAAATACTACTATCACAGGAATTGCTTTAACAACTCTAATGTCTAATTCTAAAATAATCTTTTCTTGTTCAAAATTAACTCTCGAATTTAGAAAATAGACCAGTCAAATTCCTCCAGTTGTCCATATATCTTCAGTAACAAACTTGTAATAGCTCCTCGACAGGCGGCTCTAAAAGATTTTAATTTAGAACTCATTCTGTTTCGTCACAGTATCAATGTTTTACCAATAACATATACAACTAGAGGCTCACATGAGCCTGTATCGCTCGCCTGGTGACTGGTTTTATTCATTGTCACGAAGAGACCACTCATTCATACTATAAATCAGTTCACCAGATGTTATATTTTCAATCTTGGATAAGTTACAAGCATAAAAATTACAAACTTTGAAAGGGAACACCCAAAGACAATCGTAACCAAACTTGGTTCCAATTGGCTCAGTAGGTTCAGAGGAGAAGACATGTGATTGCATTTCCCTAGGGTCCCTATATTAAACTATGTTCTACGCTGGCGGCCATCTTGAATGAGGTACGAACGTCAAAATCACAAACTTTGAAGGGGACAAGCCAAGGAGTATTATGACCAAGTTTGGTTGAATTTGGCTTGGTACGTTTCAGAGAAAATCTTTGGATGCATTTCCCATGTTAAACTATGTTCTCTGGTGGCAGCCACCTTCAATGAGGTATGAACATAAAAATCACAAACTTTCAAGGGACCACCTAAAGACTATTGTGATCAAGTTTGGTTCCAATTGGCTCAGTAGTTTCAGAGAAGAAGATCTTTGAAGACATTTCCAATAGGGTCCTATGTTAAACTATGTCCTGTGCTGACGACCATCTTGGATGAGGTACGAACATAAAAATTACAAACTTTAAAGGGGACCAGTCAAGGACAATCGGCCTATAGTGGTTTCAGGAGAAAAGACCTTTGAATGTATTTCCCATAGGGTCCCTATGTTAAACTGTATTCCCCGCCGGCGGCCATCTTGGATGAGGTAGAACCACAAAAATCGCAAACTTAAAAGGGGACCACCTGTGGACTATTGTGACAAAATGTGGTCCACATTGGCTCAGTGGTTTCAGAGGAGAAGATCTTTGAATGCATTTCCCATAGGGTCCTTTATTAAACTATGTTCCCTAGTGGCGGCCATCTTGGATGAAATGCTAATCTGCTGGACATATGTAGAAATTGTAGTCCTGGAAAAGCTCAACACTTTTGTAATTCACATTTAACCTCCATCTCAAACAATTTTTGAAATAAAAGTAAAGATGTTAAAAAATAGTGAAAATTCAAAGAAAAAGGGGCCATAACAACTATGTGGGTCTTCAGATTTTCTTCAAACTTGCATGAAATGTGGATCTTACTATGCTGACCATTTTTGTAATTTAAACTTTACTTCTATCTTCTACCATTTTCAATATGTAAGACTAAAAGTAACAAAAAAAACCCCAAAAATTTTACGGAAAAGGGGCAATAACTCCAAGATGGGTTATCGGATATTCTTCAAAATTGCAGGGCTGGTAGATCTCATCATGCTGATCATTTTTACTGCGTCAGATTTTTTTACATCTGTAACGGTTTTCGAGTAATTTGCAAAAAACGGCAATTTACCCCCTGTGTTCTATTTTTAGTAACAGCGGCCATGTTATTTGGTGTACGGACATAAAAATCATAAACTTGAAAGGGCATATCCTGGTGATGATTCAGGCTAAGTTTTGTTAGTATTGGCCAGCAGTTTCAGAGGAGAAGATCTTTGAATAAAAGTTAACGGACGGACGACGGACGCCGAGTGACGGCAAAAGCTCACATGGCCTTTGGCCAGGTGAGCTAAAAAGGGTGTTGCATACAATGCATTGCTACGTAACGACTTAATCAATTGTTACGACAAGAAATGGTTCAATATAAACATTTTGCCCTTGGGTGAAATTTTAGGGTAGATTATCACACGAGGTAAACAATTGTCACTCGACACGAATTTATTACAAAAAAAAAGATAAAAAAAACAATTTCAATTTTGATATTGTAAACTTTGAACAGCAATGATCCCTCTTTCCAGGCCTACGGAGACTGTATTTCTCAAGTAATCAGACAAACTACAGCATGTCGTCACTATCAAGAAATTTTTACAACGAAACAAAAGTTTAATTTATAAGCTTTTCTGTCAGGCTTTCTACTGAGAGTGTTGTCTAGGATATTTTTTTTTCAAGATATTCAGATTTGATTGATAACTATTCTGTCGCAATTTCTCCTTTTATTGTTCATTGTGTTGTATATGTAATGTTCGTGTGCTTTGTGGGCATGTGGTGTCTTTGGTCTTCCGTCTTTTGGTGTTCTTGCCTTTGCCTTGTCTCTGGACTTTGATTTTTGTATTTAATTGAAGATGGGTATGTTAAAATGACGGCAGTTATGTGCAGTTGTCTTTGGACACCTGAGTATGGTTTGTACACTGAACGTCAAAGTCATTTTACCTGTGTGAAGTTTATTGACAGTATTTGGTTGTGGCTTGCTACAACTATTTTGTCTATTGTTTGTCCCGTCAAGATGCTATAGGTTGATGATGAATTTGTGCTAGCGATATGCTGCATTTTTGTATATTATGCATCTGAATGTTATTGTTATTGTGTCTGCTGGAATCAATGTGACTTTTTTATACTTGACTTAAATATTGACCGCTCGTATTAGAAATGCTAGTTCTAAGAATCAGTATTTACTACACTTGTGGCAGCGAACAGAAAAAAATCTATGCCGAAAGGAACTTTACCAGATATGATCAACATTCATTGAGGGTATCTGTTGAACATTTATACCTGTTGTCCAAATTTTGAAGAGGCGGAGAGGAAAAGAGGATATCATTTTCCTTCTGGTCCAAAACACAAGACGTAACAGTGCTATCTGTAAAATTAGATACACTTGAACTAGAACTGGCACAAAGTATAACCTAATATCATAGTGCATGTACAACTGTCAAGTCTAGCTAACTTTGCGTCAAAGATTCAATCAGATTTAAAGTGCACATAGGTATTTAAGAATTTGAAGACGTGCATCTGTAAACATTCCAGAATTTGACTGGGAGGAACTTTTTGAAAATTCCTGGATTCAACTTTATAATTTTGCGAATTTTTAGTCGCCGTCGCCAAATGACGTGACTTTTCACCTGATAATATCACTCAGAGCAGGAGGTTTATAGTATGTTTAATTTCAAATTTACCATTAGTAACTAGACGAAATATATCTGCGGAGATTCGGTGACAATGAAGTTTTGAAATTTGTAGAATGAAACTTCACATATTATACGTTCAACAATGAATATATTCAAGCTCCGAGTTGAAGTCGTTTTCGAGACATGTCCAAAGCTTACAACTGAATATTCTTGTTATGGAAATACAGACTAAGACATCAGTTATAAAGTATTTACTTCTCAACCACCCTATTACAACAATGATCGACCCTAACCCTGTCGACTATGGTTAGATGTTTCCATGGTAGCAACTCTTAGCAGCACTTGAGCTATTTTTCCACCCAGTTGTCTTGTTTTGTTTAATCATTATTTTTCCCGTTGGTATCCTTTTTCCGTTAATGATTATTTCCGTTTTCCTGCAATTCTAACAGTTATCCTTTTCCTGTGCCCTTTTTATTATTTTTGTTTTATCGCCTAATTTCATATTTAGATTACTTTTTCGACCCATTTGGGATATTTCTAATTTTTCCCGCAATTTTTCGGATACAAGGGCCACGTCGCTATTTTCAAGTTTTGGGGACTGGGAATTTGATTCTACACATGCTAGAGAAGCTTCACGTCAAAATTCATCCAATTTTGGCATTTGTGGCAAATTTAAGACGTCACTATGATTAAAACATTGTATTAAAACATTGTATAGCAACAACGGTATACACATCTTCCATTTCAAGCTAGGATTTCAGTGTTTTTTTTTATGTGTCTTGAAGAAATTTGAAGTGAATTGATTGTCGGATTCTTTAAAGATATATCGTGTTTGGGAGTGGAATTTGAGAAATATGACAGTAAAGAAAATATATTTCCCGAGCCCAGCGGGCGACGGAAACTGCATTTCGAGACTAGTATTTTTCGCTAATCCTTCCGGTCAAACATATGTGTAAAATCTAACCGAATGTATGGATTTGTCAAAAATTCACTTGTAGTATACCAATCAAATTACAGCATTCTATCATAAGGTAGAATTAAGAATTAAATATTCAACATTGTACAAAATTGAATGATTTTGTACGAGCGTTTTGTATCGGTAAGTAAGCAAAGAATAGTAGTCAAAACTTTTTCTGTGATGAAAAAAATATTATCACATTGGTAAGTAGGCAAACAATTTTTTTTATCAAACATGCTTTGCACGCTTTTATTTTAGTTAATTGTGACAAACTGCATATCATACTTGGTAAATCTAGGCTGTTGAATCGATAGTAATCTTTTTAGAGTGTGACCTCTAACCGTTATGGAGATATCGGTACTCAAAAATTAACTAAAATTGATCATGGCGAGACGAAGGCGAGTTTTTCTCCTGATACCAATAAAAGACTGTGGGTATGAATTTGGATATGAGGTATCGGCTACCATAACCGACTGCGAGACTCTTTTGGGCCGATGGAGCTTAAAGGAGACAACATCTTGTATTGTTGTTACCTAGTAGCATCTGCCAAACCTTGAGGACAGTTCTTGAAGAGAGGCTCCGTTGCGGAAGGCGACAACGTTTATCAATGTTGATGTTTGCAATTGTCTGCACGACAGATTTAAGCTTACTGACCACGTTTAAATGAGAGCACTTCATAGACTGTCATTTAACTTTCTGACTTTAATAAATAACTCTAAATTAATATGGGAGGGTGGCGATTTGCTTCAAAAGCATGCTATGCAAAGTGTTTTAAACTTACGTAGTATGTATTGAATTTAGCGAGGCGTAGGCGAGGTTTTTTTTATTTCAAAGTAAGCAATAATAATAAACCCACCAAAGGGAGTGAAACAAAACACCAAGAATATGTGTGGAATGGGGATTGTTTTAAAGCATTTTTATGCTTTGTAAAGTGTTAATTTAAACATAAGTGGTAAATATCGAAGCGTAGAGGACTTTTTCACAGAGAATTAAGTATTAATTTGATGTATTATTTTTTTTTCCAGTTTTATCGTATCTATGCAAACTTTTCATTACAAAAAAGGGTATGAATTTGGATATGAGGCATCGGCTACTGGGACCGACTGCGTGAATCTTCTCGACTGTATGAGATTAAGGGAGAATAATATCTCGTATGGATGTCACCCAGTAGCTTCTCCGTAGCGTTTGAGTGGAGGTCTTGAAGAGTGGCTCCGTTGTGGCAGGCGAGAATTGTCAGCATAGATATTCGCAATTGTCTCCACAATTGATTTAAGCTTACTGACTGGGCTTAAATAAGGGCACTTCATAGACTTTTATTCAAATGTCAATGTTATCAAAATATGCCTTAAGGGGTGTTTCGCTTGACAATCTTTGGATGCTGGTCCATAACTGAGAAGCGTTTCTAGGTAAAAACTTCAAGGATAAAGGCCGTTGGGTGGTGACACCAATTTTTCCTTGCAGTTAACACTGACATCACTAAATAGAGATTGCAACCATCAACTAACAGGTCTGACATTGGCTTTTATGATATGCGTTTCTACAAATAGATGAGTATTGGCTAACTCCATTGTCAGTAGTTAGGAAATGACAATTCTGCTTGAAGACTATTTATAGGACCCCAAATTTGAGGATCCGGGATGCAATGGGTCTTGAGCGAGTCGGGTATGCTAAAAAGTGCTGGGAGGCAAGGCATCTGGGGCATTGATGGTCTTTTTCGGATGGGAAAGTAGCTCGTCGGAAAATTATTAGTGAATTATCTTCCCCGATTCTCGGGAAAAAATAGATTTTTTCATTTTTTTTTTTCGCACCAAAGACTGAGGAAAAGAGAATGAACCTTACCGATTTCCTAAAATATGATTCTGGTAAGATTTCAATAATTTTCGCCAGGGTCCGAAGGTATGCAGGGGAAAATTTGCAAATTATTTAGGCAATACGCAAATTTTCCCGACCTTCTCCAATCATTTACTTGTAAGTAAGTAGTATAAATACCAGTCGAAAATCTATAAGTAGTAACATTATGCACAAGCTTGGTGATCGAGAAAAATCACTATCTCATCTTAAAAATTATCTTAAAAATTTCAAAAATTTGGATAGTATAAATAAAATCCAAGACTATAATGGATCGCTCCGAAGATTCCGTCTGCGAAGATAGCAGACCAGCTTCATGACCCGAAAATCGAAAATTCTGATATACCCCAATGAAAAAGAAGAAGGGGCAACTTTGCAAGGGAAAACCGGGGAAAGATGGACTTTGCTGGAGGCATACCCAAACGGCAAGACGACGCCGATCAGCCGATCGGAAGGAAATTTAGGGTGGCCGAGACCATGGGGAACTTAGGAAAATTGCCAAAGAGGAAGGGGTGAAGGGATATAGTAGAAAAAAATAAGTTTGACTTGGTGCGGCTCATCAAGTCGGCATCCAATCGGAAATTCACCAGGAAGCAGCTCAAGGCGATTGCGAGGCGGAGGGATCACCAATATCTCCCGGCTGAAGGAAGATCAGCTGGTCGAGAAAGTGAAACAGAGCATTGAAGAAGCCGCAGACCTTATCCAGGTTGATGACAAGCGGGGGGCCTTGGGTGGGGAATTGGGCACGGTGATTATCAATCCCAAGACGCAACAACACATAGACTTTCATCATGCTAAGCTGGGGAAAAATCCGAAGCACGATTTCGGAGGGGCTGGCAGAAAAGAGGGGGATGAGATAATCCTCTGAGGGGAGATGGTAAAGATCAGCCCGGAGACCGGTGAGAAGATCTACGTCAACCCGAAATTCCGGTCGGCCTCGAGGGTTATCACCGAGTCGGCAGATTTGGACGAAGTGATAGTGCGGATGGAGGATAAGGTCATTGAGAGCATGGCACTTTTCCAGGCTGGGGGAGCGGATGGACCTTCGGGTGCGTTTAGAAGCTTGAGATTCAGCTGAATGATTACACACCTCTCAAGGGAAGCTCGTATATCCTCATTTTGCACGTTTACTATTGCCTTTTTGGGAGCGATCTTCTTGGGAAGTGGGATATATGAGCTTCCCTTGGGGGCTTGTAATCATTCAGCTGAATCTCACGCTTCTATGCTCAGCAGTGCTTCAAATGGGCGACCCTCTCGGCCCTTCACCACGAGTCGGTGGATGAGAAGCAGACCAAGCGAATAAAGCAGTACGAAAAGTGTGCGGACGAGCTCAGGTTCGACGGCATCGACTTCACAGTCTCACTCCGGGCAATCGATAGGTTCGAGAAGCTCAATGAGGGGATCAAAGTCAAGGTATACGGATTTGATGGCGGGAAGGAGGGCGGGACCTACCCTATAAGAATATCCGAAAGGGATGATGCCTTGGCAAAGCACGTGGATCTCATGTTGGTAGCTAATGGTGAGACGCGGCACTACTGCTGGGTGAAGAATCTCTCGCGGCTCTTGACGGCGCAGGTAAGNAAGACAAACTTGAGCAGCACATGGAGTATTGCAGTCAGAAGAAGGTGATGAAAATCGAGATGCCGAGCGAAGGAAACTACATCAGCTTCCAAAACTATATCCGGTCGATGAAGTTGCCATTCGTCGACTACGCAGACTTCGAGTGCTTCACGACCAAAGGGGGGGCTGAACAGGCAAAGGCTTATGTAGACGGAATCATGCAGCAGCTTGGGAGCATGATGAAGACTACCATCCAGAAGGCAGAAGGGGGCGAGCCGTCCAAGCCTCATACCAAGATCCTCCAGAAGCACGTTCCATTGGGATTCTGCTACCACATCAAGTGATTCGATGAGACGGTATGCGCAAAGGAGCCAGTGATCTACACCATACAGCGACAAGGGGAGAACGTGGGTCAGATCCTCGTTGACCGACTGACGAAAGAATCCGGGATATATCCATGTATCAGCAGAACGATTTGAACAAGCCAATGGTGATGACGGAGGAAGATAAAATCGCTTTCGCCGAAGCAACCAATTGCTTCATCTTCGAGCAGAAGCTTGGGGAGGATAGGCTAAGGGACCACTGCCACTTAATGGGCAGATTCCGCGGTGCTGCGCACAATGAGTGCAATCTGGCGTCGAAATGTAATCCAGTCATCATTCAAAACCTGGCAGGCTGCGATGCAAATCTCTTCACCAAGGTACTGGGGGCTTCTGAGGGGAAGATCGATTCATTATTGTATCCCCAACACGGAGGAGCGCTACATATCATTCACCAATAGAGTTGCGGTCGGCTCATACAAGGATAAGAGAGCGACAGAGAAGACGCTCTATCAGCACCTGCGATTCATAGACGGCTTCAAGTTCATGGGGGCAAGCCTGCAGAAGCTGGTTGAATCTACGCCAGCCGATGCTTTCACTAATATGAGGCGGGAATTTAGGGACAAGCCGATGAATCCGGGCTCTTCAAGATTGGGCACTTTGAGTGGGAGAATGGGCGAAGCATCACCTTGCGCAAAGTGATCGGCCAGGAAAAGCTGAAGCATATCGGGACCCGGAAGACTACGAGCTGTGGAGTAGATATATCAACGAGAAGGTGGATGAGGATGCTCGGCTGACGCTCCTGCAGAATTACTTGGCCCGCACCATTGCCCTTGGTGAGTGCCCGATGTACCATGGTTTCTGGAGGTAATGCACGGGTGAGAAGATCGGCCTTCAGAATATCAGCCGCCGCATCCGGCATACCCTATGCGCAGATCATATGATCGGTATTGATAAGAAGAATGCGCATCCGACTCTACTCTAGATCTCCTGGTATTGACATGAAAATGGCAACGCGTGCACGGGGCTCGACGCATATATCGGCGACCGGGAGAAGCTAATCGCGGACCTGATGGCCTACAAGGGAATCACTATGGATGACGCCAAAACCTACCTGCTCGCAATCATCAATGGGAAGATTCCAGCATTACGCACCAGCCTGGGTCTGGGAGTATATTGGGGATGCAGCAGATCATGGAGGAAGTGATCAAGCTGAATCCTGACCTGGATAAGCTCGCCTGCGAATCCGAGGAGAAAAGGAGGACGGACTACAATATCTAGGGCACGACCGTGCATTACGTCAAGTGCTCTCTGAAAAATAAGGCTCTGATGGCGGCCTTAGACTACCTGACAGAGCAGGGGATTGAGATTGGGCGCTCGTATTCGACGGGCTGATGATTCATAAGAAGGGGGTTCCGCGCACCAGGTTACCCGAGATTCTCCAAGGCTGCTCTCAGAGGATGAAGGAAGTCGTCGGGGCTGATATCACCTTCATGGTCAAGGAGATGGACGAAGGGTACGATATCCTCACCGCGGCGAACGGCAGAGAAGCAACCCTAACGACTATATGGATAGGTTCGAGAGGCTTCAGGAGACCCAGCTCCCACCAAAAGATGCCTTACACAACAGGATCAACGGTGAGCATATTCAGTGAGGAAGATTACATGCACGCTCAGAAGGGGTGGGATGCCTTTGAATGCAAGACCATGTGCGATTATCATGATCTCTATCTCGAGACCGACGTGATCTTGCTCACCGACATCTTCGAGAATTTCAGCGAAATCTGCAGGAAGCGCTATGGTCTCGATCCGGCGCATTTCTACACAGCACCAGGGTGAGCGTACGACGCTTCGATCAAGATCATCGATATCAAACTAGCGCTTATTACCGACCCCGATATGCTGCTCATGGTTGAAAAGGGGATTCGTGGGGTCTGACCATGGCGTCTCAGAATTATCCTCGGTCGAATAATCCCTACGTGCACGTTTTCGATCCGAGCAAGCTGACCAAGTATCTGATGTACCTGGACGCCAATAATTTCTACCGGTGGGCGATGAGTCGGCCCTACCCACCGGAGATTTCAAGTGGATCGATCCCTCGGAAGTCCCAGACCTTAGCAAGCTCGGCGAAGAGGATGAGCAAAGGTATATCTTGGAGGTTGATCTTGAATATTCCAGAGAACTTAACGATCGCTTCAATAATTATCCCTTCGCGCCGGAATCCATGGTGATCAATGAAGTCAAGAAGCTGGTGGCCAACCTCCACGACAAGGAGAAATACGTGGTCCACTACGCGAATCTTAAGAAATATCTTGCCCGGGGTCTGAAGCTGAAGAAGATCCATTGCGTCCTCCGATTCACCAAGAGCCCATGGTTGAGGGCGTACGTGGAGAAGAATACGGCTGGCAGGACAGCAGCATCCACCGCCTTCGAGAAGGACGTCTTCAAGCTCATGGTCAACTCTGTATTCGGGAAGACCAGGGAAGATATCCGCAATAGGGTGGACGTGCGGCTTGTCAATATCAATAAGGCCGACAGGAAGTTTGTGGCCAAGCCCAGCTTCAAGAGCAGGGCGGTCTTCAGCGAAGATCTGGCTGCCGTCCATCTGCATCGCACCAGCTGGTCTTCGATAAGCACATCTGCCTAGGATTCTCCATCCTTGATCTATCAAAAACCCTGATGGCCGACTTCGTCTACGATTATCTGAAGCCTCGGTATGGCGACCGACTCAGCATCTGCTATACGAATACGGATAATTTGATCCGCAATATCCAGACGGCGGACGTATACACGGATATGGCGGATAACGTGCAGCAGTGCTTCGATACGTACAACTATGCCCTAGATCATGCCTTCAGGATCCAGGTCGGCGTAAGTCAGAAAGTGCTCTGAAAATTCAAGGATGAGTGCGCCGGCCACCCGATGACCGAGTACGTGGATCTCCGACCGAAAGCATATGCCTTCAAAGTGGATCGCGAGGAGCGCAAGAAGACTAAGGGCGTGAAGAAGAGCGTGATCGAGACCAATGTGACCTTCACCGACTATAAGGAGTGTATGCATACGGGCATGGAGAAATATCGCTCGATGAATATCATCCGGAGCCGGCTCCACCAGGTCATTACTCTCGAGACGTGCAAGAAATCTCTCTCCTGTAAATTAATGTCGATAAACGCCACATCCTACCCGACGGTATCAGCACCCTCGCCCATGGTCACTACCGAATCACCCACGATTGAGGCGGTCGCTCTATCTCAGAATTTCTAGAGGTCCGTGAGCCTCGGGAAAATCGTCTTGCTTCGCCACCCCAGCTACTCTTGGCAGGCTCTGACGGGTGTGGATGCCCATCACTCCTTATCTGCTCTTGGCAGGCTCTGACGGATGCCCATCCCTCCATAAATAAATGGATAAGCCCCTCATCAATTTTGAGATCGAGCGAGCCGTGAAGAATCTGCATATCCCCCACTTCAGAGACGTCTCCATGCGCGACGACCTGCCATCCAAGCCCAGAGATCTCGAGTACAGCATCCTGAATAATTATGATCTCGCAGGCCCTTAAACTCAATGGACTTGCTGGTTTAAAGACCGCGCCCGGAGAATCTTGTTTGGCTCATACGGATTGCCTCAACTCACCAACCTGACACGATATATCGGCCTACCGATCAATCATAATACAGACGAAGTGCAGCCCCGCGAATCGGTCATCTGCGGCCATCTCTGCCTTACGTCTTGAAGCGACTTTTGGAAAGTTGGACCTTCGAGGACGTCGTCCTCTCCCTGCTATAGATAAATTATGGTCGATAAATTTAGTCTAAGCGTGGGCCTCACCAGAAGGGCCGACCGCAAGGATGATATCGGAGAGGATCTGGATATGAATTTAAATTACACTCTGGATATGAATTTAAATTCCATCCGGAGAGAAAAACGAACGCCGCGACGAAGAGATCCGTGAAGATAGCCCAGAAAGACTCGAGGCAGCGGACGATAAGCTGGAGGTGGAAGATTTGGACTCGAATGTGGATGTATTGTAGCAACACCAATGTCGACCGGAGAGACGTGGAACTCGATATGCGGAAAAATCGCATCTTGAATCTCCCCCTCCCCCTGACGGATAATTAGCCCATCACCAAAGCCGTTTACGACCGCCTGCAAGCGGATCTAGACGCATTAAGGCTCTGCGTCGAGCTGGAGCATGCGTAAATCAATACTCTTTGGTCTCCCTTGATCGAAACCGGAAAGCCTGCTGGGGACAATTGCCAGTTGGATTGCTTCAGCCATGAATTGAAAGATGCTGGATATGCCAACCACTTTATGAAGATTTCCTTGACCCCGCCCTTGGTTCGTCGCCGCAGGATATCCTCGATGCGATAGACATCCTGGTCGGTGCGCCTTAACTCGGATCTTCTCACCCTTGAAATCCTTGAGACGATAGGTCGGCGGCTGAGTGCCCCGGACCTGCGAGACGGTGCGGACTTCCTCTTTCCAGCGGGGCGTATATCCCTTTTCGAAGATTCTCTTCTTGTTGGCGATCCGGCACCTGTCCCCGGGCTCGAATCGCGGCGGCTGCATGGGTGAAAGATCTCCGTAGACATTCCAGAAGACCTTTCCATGATTCTCCTTCTGGCTGGCGGCGGTGGGAGTCATCTTGATGGGTCAATGCTTTGAGGTTATATACTGCCCTACCAGATCCTCAAGGATGGGAAGGTAGCTATGGGTGCGCGTGATATTGGCCGAGCAATATTTGAACATTCTCTCCTTCATAGTGCGATTCCAGCGCTCGACGACGCTCGATTTCTCCTCATTCTCCGTAGAGTATAGCTCGATCTCGCTACTCCGGAGCAGACCATTCACCTTCCTATTCTAGAATGAGGAGCCCTTATCCGTCCATAGCTTAGCGGGGATGCCATCCTTGAAGACAGTCGGAAATGCATCGCGCACCGTGATGACCTTCTTATCCTTGAGCGGCACCAGCCAGCCATATTTCGAGAAAACTTCGATGATGCTCATGAGAAATTTATAGCTCGATTATCGCGGGAGAAGGCGCTCATATCCACGAGATCGGCGGCACAGGTATCCACCCCATCCACCACCACTCGCCTCTTCTCAAACTTAAGACGGAAGGTCTTGTGCAGCTCTTCGCCTAGCTGGTCAGACCAGAAAACCTTCTCTTTTTAATTCCCAGTCCAAATCACATCTTGGACCTGATGAGGGGTCTGACGATACTTCGATCCATGCGCTCGAGGGCCATGGGCTGCTGAATGCCGTCCAGCTCCATTAGCATGGTCTTATCGCAGATTGAATTGCGGGTGGCCGTATCCTAATGCTGAGCATAGCAGAGATCGTGGTGATAGGAGGCCTTATCCATGCGATCGATTTGAATCGACCAGGGTTTGGGGTGCCGGAGCCGGTGAAATTATTCCCCGATAAATAATCTTCTCCAACGCTCTAGTTGGTTGAACAACGATCGTGTCTACGTCTTCTGGAAATCTCTGCTCCAGCCAATCTATCAGATCTGCGAGCGGCGCTGGAGAAAGGTCTGACCAAAGAGGCCATCCGAGAGCTTCTCACCTTGCAGGACGAATATCAGCTGCTAGATCCCGTCAAGGCTCTTCCCCGGTGGCCTTGTGAGATCGATGCCGCCTTCTTCGAGCAGGACAGCGACGTTCCCAATCCCACCTACCTCGATTCGACTGATAAGAATCTGATGGTCTTCGACGATTTGATGCTGAGCAAGCAAAATAAGTGTGAGGATAATTATGTGCGCGGTCGCCATAATAACGTCGATTGTTTCTACCTCTATCAGAGCTACTTCAAGCTGCCGCGGCAGACCATCCGGGAGAATGCCAACTTCATCTGCCTCTTCCGCCAGGACGATCGCAATCTCGACCATATTCATCTTGACTAGTGCACGGACCTATTGCTCGACCAATTCAAGACCCTCTACCAACGATGCTTGTCTGAGCCCCACTCCATCGGTCTGACCAGTCCTCGAGAGGCCGGAAGATATCAGTTCAAACTAGGTAAATTCTTTGCAGTCCTAGATTATTTATGATACGCATGATAAATGATTTTCTCTTGGCGCAATTCGTCGAGCAGATCATCCTTTTGAGCTCGAACATCGCCTCAAGCAATGCAAAGATCTCAGGCGATGCTGGTGTGGAGTGGAGACTGAGGATTACGGGTGATGCGGGTGGGTATGGCTCATGCCTCGTCACTCCCGGACGGCATCAGCACCTTGAGGAGATATAGCACCAAAACCCGTCCTTTGCCTCAGCCGTCCTGCGGTCTACCAACGGCGAGAGGGCATCCATGCCAGCTTCCTTGCAGACCAGGAAAAGATATGTGCAAGAAGCATATTTACCTATCGTTGAAGGTGCGCTGCCAGCACGCATGCAAGACCGGAAGAGTCAGCATGAGAACTGCCCAGAAGGATCCACCGTCACCCGCCTTCATCGTCTGAAGTCCTCTCAATCGCCAAACGTCCCCCGAATTCCCTAGCTTCCCAAAGCAAAACGTCCCCTCAAGAGCCAAACTCTTCCCTAATCGCCCCTCCGAATGCCCCCTCAAACGCCAAAAGTTCCCCGAACCTCTCACGCTCCGAGATCGTCGCCTGCGCTGCCAAGTACGGCCGATGGTGGTGAGGTCGTCTGCCTTTTCGCAATATTGAAGCATAATATCAAGGCGAGTCAGCTGAATAATCGCTTGGAGAAGCTTGGGGCAAGTCGAGACCTTGGCAGATTCTTCAAGCCCGTGGTGGAAATCTAGGAGAAAGCCGCCTTGGAAATCACCAAAAATATGCAGCCCACTCCCAGCCCCTGTCGCCCTCTCCTCCAGACTTTGCAGACCCGCTTCCTATCGATGAGGATCCCGGCAACATCCTCAGGCCCGAGCGCAGCACTATCTTCAAATGAGCATGACCAATCAGGCCGATGATACCTTTGGGCTGCGATCAGAGATCGGAAGAATTTGCATCGGAAATGCTCCGGTAACTTTCGACGGCGGCGATCTCCCGGTCAATGGCCAGCGATATAAGATGACACCGCTATGGGAGCTCATCGTGATGAAGAACCCGAAAATTTCGATATGAGCGATTTGGAGGCTTTTACGGCGATATCCAGAAGAAGACCTATGCGATCTACCAGAATAATAGTGCCCTATCCAAGACCCCCAAATCCAACCGCAGTTTCGATTGGAAGGCCATAGTATCCCATATCTATAATGAGGATATGAAAGGGAGCGGGATGCTCTTCCTTCGATCAGACCCGACGCAGCTGACCGAGCGTTTAGATTTATGTGCCGATGCTTTCAAGGCTGCAAATACCGGCGTCCGCAATGAGATCGTATCCATCCTCGACGACCTCCAAAGTGGAAAGTATATCGATAATGCTAGGTATAAGCGCCTTCATCATAATATCCTTAGATAAACCATGCTAGTCATGCAAGCATGCAATGATATCACCGCAAATATGCGTGTGGGGGGGGGGGAATTTTCGATACCATGAACAGTCTGGTCTTGCGTGTCTTCGCTTGTGCCGCCGTTAAGACCCTGGGGAAGAAAGCTGCCACCGCCACCATCAACGCAGCTATCAAGGGAGTGTCCAAAGTTGACAGGTCCAACCCAAACATGTGATTTCCAGCCGACT
>MJUU01070977.1:11715-23975 GCA_002080025.1 Modiolus philippinarum
AAAAAAAAAAAAAAAAAAAAAAAAAACAGATATGTAAAAAAAAAACCACAAGAATCCAAAATTCAATAACGCGTCAATATAGATGTAACACAAATGTAGACAACATGTCAAAGCAAACAAAAATAACAAGAACACCACGAAACTGGAGCACTAGCATTATATAACCCCAAAAAGTATAAGTATCGCCAGGTGCCCCGGAAGCAAAAGTATGATCATCTGAATGCGTTTCAGATTTGCAGGAATTTTGATATTTTTTATTCAAGTTTTCCTTTTCCGTGCTCTTTGACGAATCAATGCTACCGGAAGTATGTCGTGAAAAGTTAGGAGAGATTCAAATGTTTCATATTTTTAAAAATAATTATGACATAGATAAGCTAGTAAACTGTCCTTTTTTCAATTTTCATACAAATCGTGGTAGAAATTATTTTTATGTCTAAACTGATAAACACATCTCTTTAATATAGTCTGACAACATAACAATAAAGAAACCAATATTACACATTTTTAAAGTGTGTACAGAGAACTTTGTTTGAGAAATATAATATTTTTACATTGTAGAAACAGAATAATGGATGACAGTTTTGATATAGCCATTATTGGCGGGGGAGTAATTGGTTGTGCTACATTATTTCATCTTACCAATAAAGGATATAGATGTATCCTTCTGGAGAAGAATAAAGATTTGATATCAGGCGCTAGTTCCGGAAACAGGTTATTGTCTGATTAATGTTAAATTCATGAACATTTAAGCCATTTTTAAACTGTAAAATTTGTATCAAATTAGCGTGGGACAACTAAAAGCTGGACCTATCGTTTGTAATATTTTCCTTTTCATTTGAAAATAATTGAATCTACAAAACGCTTTTCCTTCATCATAGCAATCATAGTGGAAGAAAACAATGAAATTTACAAATGTTCATCGAAACACATAAGAAATTCAGTGAACTAGGATTATTTGTTGGCTGTTAATAAACTAGAAGATATTTGAAAGTGGTATCTGTGAAACTGTGATAAAAAAGAAAATAAAAGAAAAAAGAAAAGAAAAAAAAAACACAGAATCTTGAGCGCCCTGAATATCACAACTCTAAGCACTACAGTTAGCATACACTGGCAAGCGAATACCGACACAGAGAGGAAGAAAATAAAATGAGAGCTTTTAATTTTCTATCCTTTCTCCATGTTAAACCGTTATATACAAACAATGCGAAAGCATTGATGTTAAAGATAATTGGATCGACTCCATGGAAGAGATGAATATATAGGCTTTAAATGCGGGTATCATCTTATGCTTAAAATTTACATGGAACTGCCTTGAGTAAGATAGCAAATAGAAGACAGGGTAGAGTGGAGCTGTCTTCCACTGATAAATGTCCGATCCAACTTGCGATTTGTTCCGGCGACCTCACATTTGTTATCAAAATATACTCCATTAGTGAATTGACGTTACAATTGAAATCTTTACAGGGAATGCTAAGTTTTGCTTTTCGTTACTTGGTTGACAAAAATGAAAGATCGAGATATCGTCTACTTGTGTAAAAAAAATCGACGTCTTCTACTCTCGTATTGCTTTGCTTTATTAGTGCAAAGATATCATTTCTAACACCCGTATCCCTGATATCTAAAATGGTCTTGTATCAGAACTTACCAATTTTACACTGGAAAATGTCAAATGCAATATTGCGGTTTATCTACGTCACATTTATGATCATCATATACTCCATGACTAATTTGACGTCACAATTGAAAGCTCAACAAGGAATGACAAGTTCGTTTACAGGTCGTGGGTGTAGATATGTTCGTCAGTATTTTACGGACGAAATAGGTTCTTATATTCGACCACTCAAATAAGAAATTCTACTCCATCACAAAAAAGCGATATGCAAGATCGAGCCTCAAGACCTCATCTCCAATGGAAGTAACGACAAACCAGGGGTGTTGAATACATCGTGTGATGACATTGTAACCATAACTAAATGTCTTAGAATAGACGATATTCCACTTTCAAATTTTTGGGTAATTGTCGACATCTTACCCTAAATCTACTGGAAACTAGTACCTGACGTCAGTTGAGCGTAATCTAGGAATTCTCCTATTTATTTACTTGACCTAAAATAATTTGGTTGGAAATGACCCGCCTGTGGTAAAATGTTGATTTATGACATGTTCGGCTTTTTTCCAATCATAAACGCCTTTCTTGTGTTGATAGAAGAATTTATTCCCTCTGCCCTCATACAGCGGGACGCCATTTTTACCCCGTTTGACCTCTTTGACCCGCCATTCTAATACCCGGAACGTTACGGAATTGGACTTAGGAAGAACGTTTATACTTGACGGAACAACGAGAAATTCACTTCAATGGCGGCGACTTTTTTAACGCCATATTCTTTTCTTGATTTACGGAATAAGGTACTTAAATTGGATCAGAATTAAAGATCGAGATATCTTCCTTTCATGTACGAAATGCTACATCCCTAATTCACAATTATCAAAGGAGAAAATAACACATTCTTCGACAAATCAAATTAAAAGATTAAAGCAAATGGTCTATAGATTGCATGCGGCCAATAAATCAAAATCTGATGACTGCCAACAGACCGCCTTTTGAGGAAAAAGGAAGAGTCAATTTGTCAATTTATGTACAAAATTTATATCAGAATGACTGGTAAAGCCAAAATGTTTCGTTTGTTGATGAGTAATTAGAGACCAAACATCACTACAGTTTCCTTAAATTTACGACGCTAATATTCACAAATAACATAAGGGTAATAATGCGATTACCGACCAGAATTGTCAGTAGCCGAAATCCAAATGGAAAAACGAAAAAGTAGATACAAAATCACGGGAAAAATTGTCAACCGCAATGGTCCTGATGGTCCTGACTTGGTACAGACTATTCAAAAGAAATGGTAGGTTAAACTGGTTTTATTACAAGCCAAACCCCCCTTCTATTAGAACTCAACAGCTGTTCTTGTAGAAAGGTCGTAGAAGGTCGTAGACAATGACAATAAATGTTCATCCCAGTACTTGGTACGAAAAGAATGTTGAATATCAATTCGGATCAAAACTTCAACATTTTCCACGATTGAATTATTTTTATGAAAGAGCATTTTAGTGATTGTATGAGATTGGAATTTAAGATGCCACGATTACTAAGCCGGCCTCTGTGATAGCCATGCTTAATTAGAAAGTCCGAATAATCGCGTAACAAATCAACTGTGAAACAACATAAGTAGGAATATTACTATCCATTTTAGGAAAATTGAAAATTTTGAAAGGTATATAAAAGTCGTCTTTTGTGATAAAAAATTTAGTACTTAGATTACCATTATTGTCAAATTTGAGAGTCCAAGAAAAGGATATAATGATGGGATCCATTTTACAGAAGATGCGTTGTTAATGGAAAGAACATCATAAGTGAGGTGAAAGGACCTGACATTTTATGAGCCTTTCCGAGTCTCTGAAGAAATTCAGTGTTTTAGGAGTATAAGAACAAGTCTTCGAGAAGAGAACACTGTTCGTGTCGAATGGTTTACCATTTTGCTGTAGATAAATGGCACCTCCGTATATGAAAAATATATTGACAATAAGAAAATTAAGCATACTGCACACCTATTTTTCTTTCTAGAATAAGTGCATTCCGTCTTGAATCCATCACACGCCACGTGAAAAATGTTTTGTACAAAGGTCGTTAACTTAATTTTGTACAGTCGAAAAACTGAAAATGGTACACGAATGTCACTTTTTAACCCAGACATATGACTTTAACCAAATATTTGAATATTTAAGAATGGAAATCTGCCTAAAGTCAATCAGCAGAGGCATACCACCGTTAATATGATCAGTTGATATTGCTGCAACATACCGCCGCCTTGGTCATCAGATGATATGATGGAGAAATAACAGTCCCAGGTGATCAGTTGGTATTGCGGAGGCATAACGCTCCCTAGGTGATCACTAGATATTGCGGAGGCATACCACTGCCTAAGTGATCAGTTCGAATTGAGTAGACATACTGACGTCTGAGTGATTAATTGATTTGGCGGAGGCATACTGTCGCCTGTGTTTTTGGAAAATATCATGGAAACATAGCCCGTTCTCGATGATCAGTTGATATCGCGAAGATATACAACCGCCTAGGAGATCAGTTAATGTCGTGAAGATGTATACCAACACCTAGGTGATCAGTTTGCAGGGTACATTTAGTGCAAAGCAACAAGAAAAGTATAATTACCATCAACAAATGGCATAGAAATATACTTAGCATCTTGAACTTACTATGAGGTATGGGCAAAGCTCATTGTTGAAGGCCTCATGGTGACTTCAAGATGAAAAACAACAATAAAAGCGTTGTTCCATTGCTTTTTACCATGTATTTGTAGAGGCTTTGTCTCATGTGCATTTACTCCATATACCTTCATTGCTTTTTTAGCAACACAACACATATACTTATCAACGATAAAGGGGGCGTCTTCCATAGCGTTGTTTCATTGCTTGTTTTACCAAGTAGAATTCCATATTCTTTCTTTATTAAATTGTCAACGATAATAATAGTATTAGAGTTGCATTACTTTTGCATCTAAGGTTCAGAAGATAGATACAGGTAAACTACTTTAAATTGATCTCTGAAACTTTTAAGTCGTTATATAAACCGTAAATACTCCGCAGTGATGACTTCAAGTTATGAGTAGCTTACCTTGATTTAAGTAGCCTATTTATGAGTAGCCGGGTTTATGAAGGATGTCACTGTCGACCACAGGCCCTTGAGTAGCGATGAGCTTGGAGACATTGGCTACAAATTCTTCTGTTTGTCATGCAACCTAGTTGTAGTTTACATCTGCTGTGCTCTCAATTTCAGGATAAAGGTCAAGGAATTAGGCCGATTCGGAAGTGTCTGTAGAGCTGTTTTGGATAGATAAGATGAAGAAAATCACTAAAGCGTGGGTTGACTTATGACAAAATATCATCTATATAACAGAAACTGAAGTTAAAGCAGTTGGCTAGTTTTTTCATCTCTGTCTTGAAGAAGACCGATAAATTCACCCTCATATGAGTGTAGAGACAGAGCTAAAAGAGGTGCATAGTTTGTGCCCATTGGAATTCCTATAGTCTGTTGAAAACAAGTCCTTCAAACTGCACAAATATATTTTAAAATTTCTTTTTCTTATTTAGTGGAATGCTTCATACTGGATTTGACGCTCCCCTTGAAAGCCTAGAATTACACTGCATACAAGAAAGTCAAAAACGTATATTTGATATATTGAGAAAACTTGATTTGCCATGTGAAAGGATCGGCGCAACAATGATTGCTTGGAATAAGACACAAGTAAGCAATTAACCAAATATGTTATATTTCTGTTTTACTATTACAGAATGGATGTCAAATAGTTTGATTTTACTTCATTCATTTTTCTTTATTGGTTTTATAATGGGATTTTTATTATCAAAACTTCTTAGGCGATATAGGCATAACAGGAACATATCTTCTGTATCCATCAACACTTCAAGCTACATATCAATTTTTGTATTAATGTACGTAAATGTAAATTCTTCATGTATATATCCTAATGTAGTATCGGTTTTTACTTTCTTCTTGTGTAATGTTGAATGGAAATAACCGCTTTTGTTACAAATAGAACTCATTCTATTGACAATTTTAAGGTTTCATATGCTATCAGCTGCGTGAGGGTATCATACCCCCGCAAAGAAAGTTTAAGGGTATATAGGAATCACACTGTCTGTCTGTCCATCTGTCCGTCTGTCTTTTTACACTTCTTGAGAGCACAACTCTTCTTAAGCCACTTGAAGGATTTTGATGAAAGTCTAGACATAAGAAGGATACTGTACGGAGATGTATGGAAATATAATTATTGTCCAAAACCAGAAATGGGGATAATTTGACGTTTGACTTTTCATTCATTCCATCTTCACAGATTACCTCGTAAGAGCAACTCCTCTTAAACCACTTGAAGGATTCGATGAAACTTAACACATTGGATCCAAACTAGCATTATGTCCAAACCCTGCTAAATTTGCACTTACCATGCCGATTCAGGGTTGAATTAGTAGGGGGGGGGGATATGGTTGCTATTTGGCGACAACTCGTGTTTATTCTATTTCTATGTTTATGCTGTCTCACAACATAGTAAATAAGGCTCTATTTCTATGGCTAGATGAGTGGAATAAAGTCTACACAAAATACCACCGGATACAATAAAGACATACACTAACTAACAGATAATGCCCAGTGATGAATACTTCAACGGAGATGTTGAAGTCATTTTGTTTGACATTTGTAATACACTTACTAAAATAGCTTTAAGATTTGTAATTTGCATTGATTACAAAAATAATACCATTCTTATCTCCGAATAAGGTATGTACACACAGAGATTCAAAACACATTTTTTGATGTTTTCTCAAACAGACAACTCAAACAGACAACTTATCGTATTTCACATTGGAAATATCTGTTGAAATCATTGTAACTCTCAGCAGGTATCCACATCGTCGTCTTTTTAACTTAATAAAAGTACGAATGAGTTACCGTAGGTGTAAATTCTGAAGTAAAGTGCTTTCTCAGTTCGACTTGTAATGCAGGAAAACATATCCAAGTTTCGTTTTCACTTATACAAACATATTTCTTTTCGATACAAGCATATTTCTTTTCGATACAAACATTTTTCTTTTCGATACAAACATTTTTTTTTGATAATCGATACAAACATTTTTCTTTTCGATACAAACATATTTTTTTTTCGTTTTACAAATCATAACCTTGTTTACCGAATTCTATTCATATACGGGAACCAAATTAGCATATTTACACGTATTTTCATTACAAACAGTACAGATACTAACATTTCTGCAGCAAATTAAATCTCAATAACGACAGAAAATAAATTGTTTTAACAAGAGTACAAATCGGATCATTTGGATTCCCGGATTCTTGACTTATTTTTTTCTCTGTTGCGCGCTTCCTTTTCATTTTTTGGTGAATTTTCCTTTTCTCTGCAGTGAACTTCCCTTTTCGCAACGATAAAAATCCGATTTCCCTTACTTATTTATCACACAGTCCTTTTATATAACCCTTCGTAGATTCATATCGTTTACATTCAAAGCTTTCATTGAACTTTTCATTTTCTTCTGACTGGCGAACCACGAAGATTTATCGATATTTGCCATGTTGAGCATAACAATTGCAGTAATGAAGTCAATTTCTATTCAGAATAGAAGACACTTGTTAAAGAGAAAGAACCATTGCCATCTATGAAACGGATATCCCATAACTGTCCGCAATAGCCTGATGTCGTTTGTTAAACTTCTGCAGTGATTACTTCCAGTAAAAAGTTTTAATTGGTTGTTGATTGGTGATATCTTAATTTATTTATAACTCAAAGTCATAAATTTGTAACATATGTATATGTAAATACTTAGCGTTTTATTATAAATATATGATATATATATATAAATAAATATGTGACAATATGTCTCTTTACCATTTTCTCAGGTATTAGCCTAATCAAATTGTCATATCTTGATTTGCAGTTGAACAAATTCCATGGTATACTTGACAATTCCCGTAAAGCTCGTGTAGAGGACGTTAGAGAATTGAGTCTTACAGAACTTTATCAACGGGAAAAGAATTTGGCAATGGGGGCAACAGGTGCTCTAGTCATTCCAGGAGAGGCCATTATTGATCCATGGTTGACCCCTGTAGTTCTTGCAGAGCATGCGCACAAAAGAGGAGCAAAGGTTTGTATTATATCATTTCAAATCCTTATGATACATATTAACAAAGGTAACTGTAAATTGTTAAAAATTGCCGATCATGTTGAGTCAGTGATACTTTCATGGTAAATTTTTATTTCACTGTCATATAATTGAATGAGCACTATGTCCATTTTTCACTGATAAGATTAGTAAAGTAAGTGAGAACCAAGAAAATCTATTCCAACAAGCTCAGTAAGCTTGGTGGAATAGATTTTCAAAGAGCAATACCAGTCAATAACATTTCTATTCTTCCATTACAACGTATAAATCAGTCTAATAAATGAACTATCCATAAAATATTCTATGAACAATAATAAAACCAGCCCATTAGGTTTTCCGTCATGTCTACCATATGTACAATGTATATATCAATAAAAGGCTAAAAAGGAATAGAAAAAAAAAACAAATTGTAATATTACCACAGAAAAATAACAAATTTTTAATGAAAATAAAAAGCCCTATTTATAAACTGCCTTGTAAGGCATCGACAGAAAACTGTTTTTAAAGTAATGTCAACCTCAAATTGGCTATAATTTTATCATATAACTTACAGGTCAAGTAGACCGTAATGTGAGCTTAAAATAGAAATGGAAGTCATTTTGTATGGACTTGAAAATTGTTAAAATAGAGGGGAAAGTTTACACTCTTCAGTTTAATATATTGATACAGCTGTCAAAGCTTGTGGCGTAACAATAAATAATTCTATAATATGAATTAGAAATGATTCATCAACCGATATGTTGATGTTGAAACGGATGTCTTCAATTCATCAGTTTGCCCAATACATCAATACGCCCAATACATCAAATCTTCGCTGTTCACTGTTTACAGTTGAAGTTTTTGTTATTGAACGATAAATGGTGTTCGGTTCTGTATGTTTTTGCAAGATCTAATCTCAATACGTTGTAATAATTATAGATTTCTCTTGTGTCGTTTTTATGATTTATACATTCGAAAATATAATATGCAGCATCAAAGAATGTAAATATATTAAATTGTGAAAAAAATGAACGGAATCGACAAAAATTTCATTTATAATCCACTTGATTTGTACTTCTTCAGTCTGATGATGGTGATTTTGCAAGCCCCACTTTCCCCTCCATGAATATGAGATCATGGTTCAAGAACTTACTAAAGTGAACGAACAGTAAAAGTATATAATTCATACCAGGTGATAGAATTCTGAAAATATGTTGTTTTTTCCTGTAGAATGAACGTTCCTATTACAATGTTTACAGTCCATTTCCTCGAGCACACATTACAAAAACTAGGTCAGAATACATCAAGACTATCCTTCCATAATGTCATGTATGGTACTCATTACAATAGTGAATTAGTTTAAGGGCAGTGTCATTTGGTTTTGAAAATGTTATAAAATGACAGGGTTTCAAGGGTTTAAGGCACTGAATTTTCAATCATTAGACTGACAGCACAATGTTCCAAAGTTTAAAAGGCACTAATCCTTGGCTGAGGGTTTACTTCAATCATTAGACTGATAGCACCATATGTTCCAAAGTTTAAAAGGCATTAATCTTTGGCTTAGGGTTTAATTCAAACATTAGACTGATAGCACCATGGGTTTCAACCACAGTGATCCAAAGTTTAAAAGGCACTAATCCTTGGCTGAGGAGTATTCGATTTTCCAACTTGAACTTCGGTCATTGCAGGTCTTTTAACCTTATCCTGATCCTAATCTTACGAGCACCCCTTTACCCATCCTTCAAAGCTACGTATTGTCATTTTCTCTCGTTTCAAGATTGTGGTCATGGAGTCGGTAGTCTACACCTGTATTGGGTTGTATTCGTATGTTTATGATACTATAGGGAAACGGGACAGATAAAGGGGAGGTTTTGGTACCCATAATCCGGTTTAACCCTTCCGCTGACTTTTGCTAGTGCCGATAACAAGTACGTGTGTCCAGAGTTCCCATCGTTGTTTACGTTTGTCTTTTGTCTTGTTAGTGTATTTCCTGTGTAGTTCCATGGCAGATTATGGCATATGACTGTAATTTTCAGCCATTGTAAATGTTTCCTGTTATCCTGTCTTTCACATTTACTACTGGTCTCTGTTGTTCTCAGTTGTTTTCCCGCGCTATTATATTTATTCTGTAGAGGTATTTTCATTATGTACTATAAGCGCAGGATCATGATAAAGGGGCTTAATATGTCCAGAAGCCACCCTTTCTTGCAAATGCTGACGTCTACTGCTTGAATGATTTCAGGGTATTTATCTTGTGCTGTGTCACTCCTAGGATAGTTAAGTTCCATAAGGACATTCATGTTGTTCACTTTTCTTGCAAGTATATCCCTTTCCTGGTTGTATTTAGGACGCCACAGCATGAAATGTTCCGATGTCTCTTCTTCACCACTCACATTATGGCGTGAGGGACTTACCTATGTAATGCAGATATTTATTTAGCCTATTGACCATGCCCTCAATTCTTTTACTATTTTGCCAATAACTGCAATTGGTTCATCTAGCTACTTTCGGCATAATTGGCTGGCGATGACGTCCTGCTTCACCGATAGTCCATTTGTTTTTGACATTTAATCTTAGTTGAAGCCCTCAGTGCATGTTTGACATCTGAAAAGGTAATGACGTTGTGTTGTTCGTTTAGTTACGTGGCTACTTTTGCAGTTTTTTTGCTAGTCTGTCTGATTCTTCGTTCCTGGCTATATTAGCATGACCTGGGACCCACGGCAGCTTTGTTCGTATTCCATACTGAAGCAACGTCCCTATGTTTTCCCTAATATGAGTTATAGTGTCTATATAGTTTGAAGATTTCCATTTGAATGACAAGATACCTACTGCTGTTTGGCTGTCGGAGAGAATGTGTAGTTCGCTGAAACCCTCTTTCAGAGATGCAATCACGTGCTCTACTACAATAAGAAACCTTACCAACTCTGTCAGTAATTTGGACTCTCTTTGTGCTACTGCAGACTCTTTTCACAATAAATCAGTGAAATTTGAAGAATTTATGAACGTAAATATGTCATTTCTCTCTTGTTTATTGGAACTGGATTTCCATTGTTCATTGTACGCAACTTTTGGGTAGTTTCTGTAAAATAACACATCCCGCATAAAAGAGACAAGAAAAAGTCTGAAGATGATAAAGTATTCTGCATTATTGTCTAAATTTGTTGCCTGACAGGCCAAACAAACATTAATATGATATAACTATTTTCGTGTCACTTATTTATAGATGCTAAATCCATAGTTACTTCGATATTTTGTTATTTATTTAGCATAATTATTAAGTTTCATTCATGGATGGTATATCGTTTTTCCTACTACATGTTGTGTATATTTTTTTTGCTCATTTGCAGTTTAATTGAAACAACAGGAAGTCATTCGTCATCTGCTTCTTCTTCAAAATAGAAATGAAATGTTATGAAATAAATGAAACGTTGATAATTACGACAAACATTAGATAACATCATTAAAAATGTTATTAAACATTCGTCTCTTATTATTTCTCCTGCATTTCGATCATATGCAAGTTCAGTCATTGCCCATTATGATATAAGGAGGTTTAGACTTAAAATCATGCATGGTAATGTAATGCGTTCTTCAACTAATGGGTATTTAGAACTAATCTTTTGGAAATTTTTTATTATTTGATTTTGGAAATGTATGAAAATATGGTTCTCATACTTCTGATTGATTTATTGACAGAAACAAGGTAACGTGTGCAAATCACATTCAGGCTAATGTTACAATTAATGTATTTGGTCAATTGTTGTAATGAAAAAAAAGTTTGAAGAAAATGTCACTAGTTGCTGAAATATTACATAACCTGTACAAAAAATACAATAAATAATTTAAGTGCAAACCAATCTAAGCAATATAAACATTTGTAAGTCTTATTTTTTCTCTCCTTTGCTGCACGACCTAGTTGTTTTGGCTCCAACTTTGGCGATAATGAACCGTTTATGTAAAAACTGTATAAACACTAGTTTCAAGTCTTTTTTTTAAACGGTATTCTTAACAAACTATTTGTTTTCTTCACCATATTTATGGCGTTAAAATAGCTGATATGACATCGTTTATCGTTGTGAGTGCACAGGATTTTGTCCTTCATATAGCTATGGCAACGTTCTTATAGCAAATAATAAAATACCGAAGTTACTGTGAGTTTAGCTTCGACAACTTATGTCTCTTCGGTGCAGATCAAATCAAATCAATTGGAAATCCATATCCCGAAATGTGTGTTAAAGCTGATAGAGAACAAATTACCAATAGGATCTAAATAGTGAATCCAAAATCAGCTATGGACAGAGCTATGCGAGAGGGAGATACTCCTTCGTTATGTATGTGGTGTAAATGAAATGTGGATATTTAAAAACTCTAAGGATCTGCTTGACATCTTAAATCGAGATCATTATCACATTGTAACAGCATTAAAACTTTTGACTTCTCCACGCTTTATACTACAATTCCTCATGAACAACTAAAATCACGGCTGAAAGATTTAATTCATAGATGTTTCT
>MJUU01070977.1:24327-34523 GCA_002080025.1 Modiolus philippinarum
AAAAACTCTAAGGATCTGCTTGACATCTTAAAATCGAGATCATTATCACATTGTAACAGCATTAAAACTTTTGACTTCTCCACGCTTTATACTACAATTCCTCATGAACAACTGAAATCACGGCTGAAAGATTTAATTCATAGATGTTTCTTCCGCAAGAACGGCGAACGAAGATATAAGTATGTTGCTATAGGCAGAGAACAAGCATACTTTGTGAAATAAGACTCAGAATCACAGAAAAAATATACAGAGGAAGAACTGATTAAATTGTTAGAGTTTCTGATCGACAATATATTTGTCCAGTTTGGAGGATTTGTTTTTCAACAGACTATCGGAATTCCTATGGGCACAAACTGTGCAACCATTTTAGCCCATCTGTTTCTCCACTCATATGAAGCTGAATTCATCGAAGGGCTTCTTCAAAATAAAGATAAAAAACTGGCCTAGTCCTTTAATTTAGCTTCCGTTATATAGATGATATTTTATCACTAAACAACCCTCGCTTTGGTGATTTTCTTCATCTTATCTATCCAAAAAGAACTCGAAATTAAGGATACTACAGATACTTCCACATTAGCCTCGTTCCTTGACCTTCATCTTGGAACTGACAACAGAGGTACACTTCAAACTAGGCTATATGACAAACGCGATGACTTCACTTTTCCAAGAGTCAACTTCCTCTTTCTTTGTAGCAACATTCCAAAAACACCGGCATATGGAGTTTACATCTCCCAACTCATTCGCTACTCAAGGGCCTGTGGTCGATACAGTGACTACCTTGATACAGCTCGGTTGCTTACAAATAGGCTACTTGAGCAAGGGTATGTTGCCCATAACTTGAGGTCATCAGTACAGAAGTTTCACGGTCGACATCACGATCTTGTGGACCGCTATGGGATATCTGTTTCCCAGATGACAACAGATCTTTCTCTTTGACACTAAATTTGTTTTTCCTCTACCGGATTTGACTTTAATACCGGAATTGACATGTTCAACACGGCGGGTGTCTTATATTTTCAATGATTTTTTTCCTATTATTTAGGGGGAAGGAGAGTTCTTTAGAGAAAATTGAAATAAGATATTTTCATTTTATTTTTTGTTATAATGAAATGGCGTAAAAATTAATTTGTGTCTAAATTTAGTAGGATACAGAATTTTTGGATTGAATAAAAATAACTGGTAAAACACTCTTACAATCACTGTCATCCATAGCCTCACAAAAACACTAGTGTCCTAAGCTAATGGACAGATACAACATATAGACAAACACGGGGCACACATCCAGTCGATAGGCATTATAAAATAGTGAGATGTGGGCACCATAAAAAGGTGGTCAGAATAAAATTCGGAAGTAACAAAAAAAGTGATAAAATGCCAAATTCGAAAGTATGATAGTCTGTCCATACGAGATATCCTCTCCATAATTGAAATATATAGACAGTATACATCTCTCGCACAGGAAATCTTTTTATGGACTCTGCAGGAAAGACAGACTCCAGTCTAAAATTAACAATAGAAGGACATTGAATAAATGCAAATGAGTCAGAGTCTCTACAAATACATGGTGAAACCGAGCATTTTAAGAACGCTTTTATTGTTGTTCTTCATCTTGAGGTCACTAGAGGTCTTCAACAATAAGCTTTGCTCATGTTATAATAAGTTCAAGACGACCCTTGGCACCGGTTTGAGTGGAATTTATTGCTAATTGTCGAACAATTTCACACCCATGTCTGATTTAGCCCATGAGTGCCAGATCGTCAACAAACATAAAATTAACTGGCGCTCTTACAATCACTGTCATCCGTTGGCCGACAAGGGCACTTGTATGATAATAATAATCTGGAAGATTGTGGCATGTGATTGTAATATTCGGCCACTGTAGGCGTAACCTGTTATCTTTCCTACATTAAATGTGTCCTTAGCTAATGGACAGGTAGAACCTAAAGACAAACACAGGGCACTCGCCGATTCAATTGTAAGAAAACTTGGCATTATAAAATAGTGAGATATGAGCACTATAAGCAGGTGGTCATAATAAAATTTGGAAATTAAAAAAGAGCAATAAATCGCCAAATTTGTCTTAATTAAGAAGTATACAAGTTTAATTGATATGTTACCAGAAGATTAAATTTGCTATGAATGGTAGTAAGACAACTTCAATATTTCAATATAAATGTACTGGACTGTAAAAAGGTAGCCATCACTGTGGTAGTTAAGGTTCCGTTTTTACATATTTTAGATATGTATCAATGCATAAAAAATGATTAAGTTTCAGATTACGGAATCAATATGCAGAAAAGTTCACTTAGAAATCAACCGTAAAAATACTAAGCAGTGCGATTACACAATTAAAATTCAATGCATGTTCCATAAAAAGGCCGTCCTTGTGTTTGCTCATTGTTGAAGGTCTCATGGTGACTTCAGGATGAGGAACATCAATAAAAAATTGATTAATTTTACCATGTATTGTAGGGATTTTTTCCCATATATATTTACTCCTTCTGCATTATTTTTTTCCTGTACTATAGAGTTTGTCTCTTGTGCAGTGTGGAGTTCGTAAAAAGATTCCTAGTGCTTGAGGGTTTCTTTAGTAATGATGTTGTTCAACTAAGAATTTCTCAAATGCTATTTCGAAGATAAGCCTTTTGGTAAAATCAAACTACCGGTGTTTTTCAGATTATATATATATAATGCCAATCTACTCCCATTTAAATTTCCAAATTTTCTTGCAATGAACTCGGATGAGTGCTTTGTGGTGGTCGTTTTATGTCGTTTTGTCTTGTGGTCCCATTCTAGGGCAATGGAGGACAGAGATTTTAAGAGTACTTTGTCCGATGTATTATTTTTGTTGACGATCCCGCACCATGGATGTTGAGAAACATTGATGTATATAGATACATATAGTGTTGTTCGATATCAATCAAATGCTTTCCGCCGAAGCCGTTGCCATGGCCATCCTGACGTCAACATGATTTTTGAATGACTCATGGTGACTTTAAGATAAAGAACAACAATAACAGCGTTGTTCCAGTTGCTTAATTTAAATGTATTTGTCTGGATTTTTTACGATGTGCATTTACTCAATGTCCCTTATTATTTAACTAAATTATGCTGATAATGGAGTATATTGCATTATGACTTTAACTTGAAGCTTCAGAAAGTAATTCGTGATCGACATCTTAGAAATGAAATGTTATGAAAGAAATCAAACGTTGTTAAGTACAACAAAATTAAAAATGTTATCGAACATTTCATTGTTATTATTTCCCCTTCATTTCGATCAAATTTCATTTTAGGAGGTCATGTAAGTTAATGTGTTGCTTTCTTCTAATAATGAGTATCTAAAACTAATTTTGTGGAAATTTTGGTTGATTTGATTTGGAAACGAATGAAAATTTTATTTTTTAACTTCTGATTGATTTATTGATGGAAACCAAATTTCATGCAGACAACAAAGCTTAGTTTTACCCTGTATTTGTAGAGACTTTGTCTCATGTGCATTTACTCCATATCCTTCTGAATTATGTTAAAAGTGCATAGTTTATTTGGTTTCATAAAAAAAGAAGTAATGGTGCTTAAAATTATAAACTGTTTGCTGAAATTAAATAATTTTTACAAGACAAATACATGTATAAACCAATCATATTGAAGCGACATGGAGTAAATGCAAATGTTACAAAGTTTGTACATAAACATGTTAAAGCAAAGCAATGGACTAACGTTTTTATCGTTGTTCTTCATCTTGAAGTCACCATGAGGCCTTCAATAATCAGCTGTACTCATACCTCATAGTAAAGTCAAGACGGCCACTAGCACCGGTTTAGGCAGAATTCACTGCTAGAATTCGAGCAATGCCACACCCATGTCACTTTACCCATTGATGCAGGATCGTCAGCAAAAATAAAATGAACCTGGCAAAGTGGTCTTTCGGAAAGAAGACAAACAGAAGACAATCACAACACTTAAAGAACCACAGGGCACTCAACGAGTCAAAAGTAAGAAAATTTTGCGTAATAAAATCATTAGGTGTGGGAACGATAATTAGGTAGTGAGAATAATACTTATTTTTATATAGATAGCAGTGATTTATCGAGTTTTCCAAATTGAATAAATCGCATATTTTCACTCAGTGAAATAAACAATTTATTTTCACTCTAGGAAATAACGTCACAATATTAACGTCAATGTAAACACCTGGCGCATTGATATTGAAAATATAATCCCGATAAAATTGCGTCTAAAATCTGTTTATAGATTGAATAATCTATTTAATAATAAGCATAACTAATCAACCGTGACGAATATCAATAATAATGTCACTCGTGTCGAACAACGCAACGGATTAAACTCGTTTTGGAATTTTGGAACAAGTTCGAAACTCGTTTAATCCTGCGTTGTTCGGCACTCGTGACATTAAATCACGGTCGATTAGTTATACTATAATTCATATTTATTTCATCCCTGGATGTACTGCTTAGTTGTTTATGTTCACTTATTTTTTTTTCTTGCGTCGAACGAACTACATATATGTATGTACAAGAAAATATTAACATTAACAATATCCATATTTCTTTTTAACTATTGCTGCACGAGTTAGTTTTGTTACCCGTTCATTTGACGTCGAATGCAGTTAATATGACATCGTGTATCGTTGATGCATAGGTTGCATTTGAATTGGTATCACAGATAGTTATGGCAATGCTCTTGCTGCAAGTTTTTTGTACTTTTGTCATTCAGTTGATATTTTGTGTTGCCTAAAATATTCATTGATATTTGATTCACTTTATCAAAGAAGATTAATAAGTTTTACTGTAAATCCAGCGTAAAAGATTTATTTGAGTCTGATTTTAGTAGGATACAAAACTCTAGCCATTGTTTGATTTTATTCGAATAAAAAAAAAGAGTCATTTGCATTTCAAAACAGAACAAATGTCAAACAATGTTCTGAAATTGACGTCTTTTAGTAAAAGTGCAGACATCGATAATTGAATCTGTATTAATATCCGGTGATTCGGTGCTTATGCTTTCTTTACACTTCAATTATAACTCTGTTTTTTGCGATACCCTGTCATAAGTATCTTCAACCTTATTTTATGTTGAATCTGTCCAGAGAAAACTGCCATCAGACGTCTTTATAAAGAAGTATTCTAGTTTAATTAATATGTGACCATAAGATTAAATTTGTTATATAGTTATGCATCAGCTTAATTACTTTAAAAACTTGGTCAACTGGTACAGAATCAATGAGGCCCGTCATGGGTTTCTTGATTACCTGATTATCAGGGTATTTTTTTAATGATTATTTGATTACGAGAGCATTTATTTAATGATTATTTGATTATTAGCTTGCATTTTTATATATTTTTTGATTACTTAGCCAAAAGTTTATTGATTACCAAGGTAAAAATTTAATGATTATTTGATTACCATTGCAAAAATTTAATGATTATTTGATTCCTAGGACCCCCCATGAGGACCCTCATCAATATTCAGAAGAACTAATCTAGAAAATATCTAGCAACATAAAATCTCACACGAGAAATGACCAGGACAAAGCAAACAAGACATAAATATAAAGGCACAAAGAATCGCGAAGTTGTATCTAGTGCAAGGAAANGTCATTTCGACGACTAATGTCTCTTCAGTGCAAATCCACACAAATGCTAAAATCAGCCAATGACAGTTTTGGACGAGGAAGATGATCCTTTGTTTAAAACATTTAGATTTTATCTGCACTGATGAGACATAATTTGTCGAAATGCGCATATGCAGAAAGTAAATTCACAGTAACTTCGGTATTTAGTTATTTGTTTAAAACAAATCAGCAAATTTTAGATATAGAGAGTTTCCAAAAATAATCGTTTTTGTTTTGTGGCAGCACGGAAGTACTGTATTGGTGAATACCATCATGTACTTACAATCCACCAGTAAAGGCATCGACCCAGTGGGAAGAAATAACTAGATACCGAAGTTACTGTGAATTTTGTTTCTGAAATAATTAAATACCGAAGTAACTGTTAATTTGTTTCTATAGACAGCCATTTTGACAACTTACGTCACTTCAGTGCATATCCAATCAAAATATTCAGAATCCATAAAACCGAAAGATTTATAAAATTTGAAAAGAACAAATAACCAATAAGGTATATAATGAAAAGCTCAAATCAGCCAAAGATAGAGCTTTGTACGTGACAGCTCTCCCGTAGTTCTATGTCATATTTTGAGAAAACTAGTGAAAAATGAGCATTTTAATGCAGGTTTTAATGCATTTTAATGCATTTTAATGCAGGGTTACAGATTTCATAAGTTGTTGAATACCTTTAAGAAGTTTTATAACAGATATGAATATTTAATATCTAAATATGGCGTTACTCGCAAACAGCTTATAACTAAGGGCATTTCTAATCCTCGTTTTACGGTGATGTTGTTAAAAAAATGCCAGAAACTGATTAAAAATCCAGAAACGCTGGGACGTAACTTACATTCTTTACGTAATAGGAGATATTGACAAGATACTCTGCTTTCATCTGTTAAATTAGCTTTGAGATCTAGTGACCTGAAAATTTTAAATACATACTGGCCTCTCACTGATAATGCCGATGTCTTGACCAAATCCTGCGGGAAGTTTCTTCCGTAGTGCGACTGTGTTTTACTAGCAGACTAGGCTCCTTTAGCTAGCCGGCAGTTTAGCGGCGAGCACCCCTTGACCCATCTTTCAAAATTACGAATTGTCCTTTTCTCTCCTTACAAGATTGTGGTCTTAGAGTTAGAAGTCTACCTGTATTTGCTTTTATTCGTATGTTTACTAAATTATAGAGAAACGGGACAGATAAAGGGGGATTAGGTACCCATAAACCCGGTTTTACCCTACCGCTTGCCTTTGCAAGTGCCGGTACCAAGTCCGGCTGTCCCGAGTTCCCATCGTTGTTTACGTTTGTCTTTTATCTAATTTGTGTTTTTCCTGTGTAGTTCCCTAGAAATGATAATTTTCAGCCATTGCATGTGTTTCCTGTTGTCCCTTTTATTTCATTTGGTAAAATTAGATGGGTACTGCTAAAGTGAGAAACGAAATCAAAACGAAACGAAACGAAATCGACGAAACGAAACGAAATGTAGCGAAACGAAACGAAATGAAAGAAATTAAGAAACGAAATATGACGAAACGAAACGAAATCTAACAAAACGAAACGAAATGAAAAATAAATAAACGAAATATACAAAATAAGATAAAGGGAATTAAACTAAGAATTGTACAGAAACGGAGTCGAAATTAAGACCTGATGATGTATTTCCAATGGAGTCTAGTGTTAAGCCAAAACATCTAACAACCATGCACTTGTAGTATCTAAACATAAATACCGTCAGTTTCTACGTGTACGATATGGTCATCTTGCCTGAAAAGAACTCGATGAACCCAACTGTTTAATTAAAGCATGGAATAAAAATTAAGACCAAATTTTGAAGTTTAATCAGATCATTAATTATCTATCTGGATCAATGAATGTATTCCCACAATACTGTGATATACTGTATCAACAGCTGGTGACCATCTTAGATAATATCCGGTCCTGTTCATAAATAAAAAAAATCATCTATCGAAGATAATGCTTTACACAAAGTTCAGTCCATACGGGAGTAGTCGTTCCTTAGAAAACAAGTCAATGTTCGCTGTTTTCGCTATGTTGGGTGGTTGATTGCTTGTATCTGGACCATTTATTACCCTTTTGGTCTAAATTTGTACATGTCATGGGATACTTTCAATAACTGTTTGAAGGAGACGACAAAATTACTTTTGTGACTATGTACGGTTCCAATTGGTCTATATTCATTCCAGATGGAAAAGGTTCGTATGGTCCAATGACGTTAAGCTTTTTCTCGATGGCAGCCCCCTTTGGTGGGATGCTCATCTGCCGGAACGAACTTCCCAAGGGCTATTGTGACCAAATTCAATTTAAAATAAGTGTGTCCTACTGTTAATTTAATATCCCAATTGGCAATCTGGTCCAGCTGCGGACCAGTCAGTCATAACTTGTAAAGTGGACTACCAAAAATCAACTTTACTATACCAAGTTGTTTCAGAGATCCTTGAACTTCAAAATGATGCAAAATCTTCTAATGGCAATAGCCAGGTGAACTACAAAGGAAAATTAAGGTGGACAGACATCGAAAAGATACAATTTATACGGGTGTCCTTTTCAATATTGACTTTCTTACTCTTAGGTTTATTTTGATGCTGAACATATGGAATGAGAAATCGTCACGGGTAAATCAGAAGTCTGTGTTTTTTAATACAACATGATTATTACATGTATATGTTATTAAAAGTTACACTTGTTTTCAGAGCACACATAAACCGAAAGTCCGGCAATGGCTTCAATTCAGTACAATAAAGGAACTTAAAAGAGCGATGGGCCAAAAAAGACCCCCGCCCCAGGATTTTAATCAATGTCAAATTTCATGCTGTTGTGGGAAACCATCATTTGAAGGAAACTTTCATATAGGTGGTGGACGATTGCAATATACAGTACTAAAAATTATATGACAGTTGTAATGACAGTTGTGGAGACAAAAAAAAATGTATACTTCATATACAATAATGGCAAACTCCATGGTAAACCCATAAAGTCATGATTCTGTGGCATTTATGTGGCGGTACTCCGTTCATTATAGACGAAGTGCATGTTTCCTACCGGAATCCCTCAAAGTTTCAAATAGCTAGTGGCTGTTTAAATTGTACCTGTATCTGTAGATGGAGGCAAATTAATTGCATGTTCTCGTCAATTTTGTGTTATCATATTTCATTCTTTGGTTTAGGTGCGTTTGTTATATATTTCATGGTGGGTGGATGAACGAACGAACAGACATGTGAATGGACACGTAATCACTTAATTATGCATAGATTATTGCGTCAAAATATTAGTACTACAGCTGGGTCTATTAGATATTATAACGTAGCCCTCAGTCCACGCCGTTCATGTGAGGGTTAAAAAAACAGGGGTGTAGTGGACTGTGGGTTACATTAACGTATCTATGGTCCTATGTATTACGGTAAAACGAATGGATTTATTAACATAAAGTAAATGCATATGGGACAAGGACAATGTATCTATAAATACATGGCAAAACCAAGCAATGGAACAACGCTTTTATTGTTGTTCTTCATCATGAAGTCACCATGAGATCTTCAACAATTTAACTTGTAATTAGAAAAAAATGTATGGAAAATTAAGAAGCTTGCGTCAAATTTACAACTATTCTCTAGAAATGCCCTTACATTTTCTTGTCTTCTTTCGTTGTCTGAGCGTTTACATATTGGTAGGTCTCAACAATCGAATTTCATCGTCCCTTTTTATAATGTAAACCCCTGTACTTCTTTTAAATGTTCTGTAAAATTTCAAACGACCTATTCCCTTGAATTGTTTCCCACCTAGAAAGGTTGCCCCTTTAACAGTAGTAATATACACGATTTAATAGAAACGACTTAAAAACATCAAAGCATAATTTTCTACATAACATTATACTGCTTCTTCATTTTAAGAAATTCAATAAAACAAGTTTTCCTCACGTTTCTATAAAGACGAAATGGACCTTTGTCGACGTCCGTCGGATCTTGGTTATTTTCAGGATTCTCTCTTTTTTAGGAGTACTGATCATTTTGAGAAAAAAAATTACCATGTTTCAAATATTTTTATTTGTCGTATTCGAGGGTAAATTTTTGCCGTGTCTGATGAAATCTGATAAAAATAAAAAGTGCAAGTCTAATTCTAATTTCTGTTTCCTCGTTACTGATATGCCAATAAACGGTACCCTCTGTCTATCAACCAATATGAGCCCGAAAAAAAATCGATAAAAGGGTTGCATTGGTATCGGGACACGGGATAACAGGAAATAAGAGTACTCTTTTAGATTTCAACTTTGAAAATCACACTTCTAAAAAATACAGCCTAGTAATTATCATGACTATTTTAACGTTCATATTTCCTCCCAATCAACTTAGTCTGCCATATTGATCACTGAAACAGGGTCAAAATATATTTATTTTATTTATTATTATTTACAGTTTTCACAACACATAATTTGTTTCTAATCATCCCCAGTCGGTTGCAAACGTGCATTATCATTTGCTGTATCATCAGGGCGTTTCTTTTTTTATTAATTACTTCTCCTCTTTTAAAGCATTTTGTTTGTTTTTTTTT
>MJUU01070977.1:34866-59662 GCA_002080025.1 Modiolus philippinarum
TACTGGCCTCTCACTGATAATGCCGATGTCTTGACCAAATCCTGCGGGAAGTTTCTTCCGTAGTGCGACTGTGTTTTACTAGCAGACTAGGCTCCTTTAGCTAGCCGGCAGTTTAGCGGCGAGCACCCCTTGACCCATCTTTCAAAATTACGAACTGTCCTTTTCTCTCCTTACAAGATTGTGGTCTTAGAGTTAGAAGTCTACCTGTATTGGGTTTTATTCGTATGTTTACTTAATTATAGAGAAACGGGACAGATAAAGGGGGTTTAGGTACCCATAAACCCGGTTTTACCCTACCGCTTGCCTTTGCAAGTGCCGGTATCAAGTCCGGCTGTCCCGAGTTCCCATCGTTGTTTACGTTTGTCTTTTGTCTAATTTGTGTTTTTCCTGTGTAGTTCCCTAGAAATGATAATTTTCAGCCATTGCAGGTGTTTCCTGTTGTCCCTTTTATTTCATTTGGTAAAATTAGATATGAGCAGCAGCTATCAATACACAAAAAGATATTTGAACGAAAGAAATATCTTTAAAAATGACCTTTATAACAAAAGATCGCTTTGGCTAACGCTTCTGCTACTATCTAAAATTCATAAATGCACCTTTTGAAGAATTACTGGCTTTTCTTAAAAACAAGTGTATTTGAGAGCCAAAATATTCGATATGATTCAAATATGTTATTTTCTGCTATTTGACAGACTTATGAACATCACATGGTTGATTAACAATACTTTGTGTTTTTCGAATTCACGAGGCCAAAAAGTGGCTTTATTATACCTCCTTCTTTGAAAAACTTAGATATTGCAAGTGAACAGAAACTAGTAATCATTGATCGAAGCCCAGCACCGAATTAAAACTGTTAGGTTTATAAATACCTTTTGGGGCTAACATATGTTCGTGTTTTCAAACATGGATGTGGTGCAAAGTACTTTCTTATCCAAACATAACTTGCGTTTGTTGAATGTTAAGCAATACATAGTTTTCCAAAAATCTGAGTAGTGAACTACATTCTATCATCTGAAAGTTGAAAGGCTACTGATGAATATTGGCATATATACGATAAAAGATCTGGAATTTTGTTTGACACTGTCAAACATTGCCATTGTCAGTTCCAGATTTACTTTGCCAGACATTACCATTGGCGTCAATGTTGTATAGATTTAACTAACATTAGATATTTTCACATCTTTTATGCTTTTCTTCGGTATTGTTCTTTAGATTTGATTTGCAATAGCTTAATCAAGTATAGTAACTGTAAGTATCAGTTGGCTTTGCAACAGAAAACTATATTAAAATCATTGAGGGAATCCTACAGTTATTGAGAATCACCCCCCCCCAAAAAAAAATCAAATATATAATGCATGCAATAAGGAAATGTAATATACCGGTATTGAATAATAATTGAACCTGTAAGTGAGTGTTTAAGGATTTCACATATTTGAAACATTATTCTCAACAATGATGTGTTACTTTTAAAGATGTATTTACGGCATTAAAAATATCAAATATATTGAAATTTGACCAATGATTAAATGTTAAAATATTATCGCAGGATTCTTGGAGACTTTATTACATGGAGTTATTTTACAGACATGGAAGTTATGTATAAGTTACAATTTCTATATTTTGTTATATGGCATTCAACAAAATTATTCATCTTGTGTTCAATCTGTAATCTGTAAATTGCTTTCTGTAAGGACATGTTGATTCCCTTTCTTCTTATTTATTTCCCTACAGTCTGCTAACAGCTCCAATCTCTGATACTATATATATTTTCTTTATTTAATTCAATTTAGATTTTAGAGTTTCAGTTACGTATGAAAGTAATTTATTATTGGTGAAATACCAGAAGTGGTGTCGGTGATTATCTTTCTTCAATTTATGACCTTATAAATTCCGTTATATTACGATAGCTAAAATCTAGAAAAGCTACTGTTGTGTGAGGTAGATTCTGAAAATATGGAGGCGATGCCGGTATAAGGACTTTGTCAAATTTATTTACTTTTTTTGCTAACTGCAAACAAATACCTTGGGAATAATGAAAAGGGAACAACAATACCCATTGATATGTCGAGTTCAGTATATGATCTGAATGACAGGGCTATAACTTGTTAATAAATACAAAACATGTCAAAATTCTTTTGTATTTTACAGATTTGGCTTAATACTTTAGCAGATAGTTTTGATTTTCATACTACTTCAAGGGCATGGACTATCAGTACAAATAAGGGAAAATTGACAAGTCAATTGGTGATAAATTGTTGTGGTCTTTACGGCGATGTTGTGGAGAAATTAGCTGGATATTCGTCTTTCAAGTAAGTTTACATGTAATGTGTATCTCCAAATATATAAGTAAAAGTCTTCAATCCTCCTCATAACAATGCAAGACACAAAAAATATATTCCTTTTACCTAGGATGAATTTATTTTAAAATGATATCGATTCATCTTATTTGAACTTGATTAGATGTCCGTATTCAGAAAAAGAAGTTCAGAGTTTTGGTACGGACGAAAATGCCGGTACTTGATGTCCTCTGCTGGAAGGAAAAAGAAAAGTACAAAATAAACCCAAGTTGCTTAAAAAACTACATTTCGTTATGCCGTACACGTGTTTCAAGGAGTAACCTCTCATCAGCAGCATTTGAATCAAATAATATGGAAAGCCATAATCCAAAAGTAGTCAAAAAGGAAGTATTCATTACCAAAGATATCGAAATAGGAGATCAAAACCAATACCATGGTTATCTACCAAGTGCCATACACGGAATGAAGCCTCAGTATTTTACAAGTAGAATTTTAAGGACCGATCTTTTATGGCTAGTAACAACAAATGACATATCTGTCCTGAATGGCGTTGGAGAATAGGCCGTTGCTTGATAGAAATAGCACAGGAAAGTGATTGATGACCGATCCGTCAGTATAATCTAAGGTCAATGGTAACACCAGAAACACGCCAGACCTGCAATGGAAGCACGCTTCAAGTCATAAAACGTGGCTCAATAGAAACACTCAAAAACACTGTCCTGTGTTCGAGGCAAGCAGAAAAACACAAACATTTTCTGGGGAAAACAGTACAAGAAAAGCTTGTTCTGGAAGAAAACTGCATAGAATTGACTGTAATTTAGAAAAATAGCAATCATGTTTGCCTTTGATGGAATTTGGTATCTAAGACATGTGCTCAGTGGTAACAACACTGGCCTTTACTGGGGGAATAGATACTACTGTGATAGATACTACTTCAAATGCTCTTACATACTGAATCTTATAAAGGTGGCGTTTTTGTACCACAAATTTTGGCGAGGTATTATGTAATATCCTCAGTCGTGTATCTGTCCGTCCGTCTAACTGTCCGCCAATCCTCCGATCATTTCCGAAATTTTGTGATTTTTTGCGATTCCGTCTGATTACTTGAGAAAGAATAACATTTTTGTCTTCAAACTTGGTATGTAAGTTGTTTGCCACCAAACACAGGCCAAGTTTGATTTTTACTTCAGAGGTACGATTGATTCTGATTGTTCCAGTTATGCCCCTTGAAACTTTGAAATGTTGCGACACGTGGGGTATCATTTCTATTTTGGGAATTAGCCAAGGCAGTATGACAAACGTGATAACTTCACTTTTACAATAATCAACTTTCCTTTCTTTTTAGCTTTCCAACACCACTGGCATATAGAGTTTTTATCTCCCAACTCTTTCGCTATTCATTGGCATGTGTTCGACACAGTGACTTCGGTTGCTCACGTATAGGCTACTTAAACAAGGGTTTGATTCCCCAAATTTGGAGTAATAATTGCAGAAGTTTTAAGTTGGGCATCACAATGTTTTGGACCGTTATTGGATATCCCATTCTAACATGACAGCAGATCTTTCCCTTTTACAGCATAAATGTAAAAAAGTGGATAATAGGAAACATCTACAATGGCTGAAAATTATAATTACATGCCACAATCTGCCAGGGAACTATACACAGAAAAAAAACATGAACAAGACCAAAGACAAACGTAGACAACGATTAGAACTCGGGACAGCCGGACTTTGTACCATCGTTAGCAAATTCCGGCTGTATGGTTAAACCGGTTTATGGGTACCCAAACCTCCCCTTATCTGTCCCGTTTCCCTTTAGTATAAAAAACATACGAATAAAACCCAATGCAGGTAGACTACTAACTCCATGACCACAATCTTGAAAGGAGAGAAAAAGACAATACGTAATTTTGAAAGATGGGGAAAGGGATGCTCGCCGCTAAACTGTCGGCTAGGTCAAGGAGTCAAGTCTGCTGGTAGAACAATATCGAAATACGGAAGAAAAATCAAACTCAAAACTTCCCGAAGGGTTTGGTAAAAAATTATCACAAATTTCAATCTACATCGACAGTATCAGTGAGAGGCCAGTATATGCGCAAAATTTTCAGGTCTCTAGGTCTCAAAGCTAATTTAACGGATGCAAGCAGAATATCTTGTCGACATCCCTTATTACGTAAAGAGTGTAAGTCACGTCCCAATTTATTGATATTTAATCAATTTTTGGCATTTATTAACAACATTTCCGTATAAAACGAGAATTAGAAATGCCCTTAGTAATAACCTGTTTACGCGTAACGCCATATTTAGATATCAAATGTTCATATCTATTATATAACTTCTTAAATGTATTCAACAACTGATGGCATCTGTAACCCTGTTGTAAAAGTTTGGCCTTGATAGTAAGGTTCATTAAATAAAACGTTTTATACCAAATATTGAAAGTAGACCAGATAAACTACATGTATGTTTAAATTATCCACAAATCGTGCAGTATACTGCTTCATTCGTTACAAGGTCTTTTGCGCTGAGGAGAGTGGACTCAACAACTGCATGATTTTTCATTTTGTTATCTTTGTTTTGTTTTATTGTGGTTTTGTTATTATTCATGTATGCCTTCAACCCTAATGTATATGGGTATAAATGTGCATTTAAATAATAAATATTAAAATCGTGAAGAGTAGAACAAACACGTGCGAATCGTAAGTTTGTTTTTCCTTCACTTGCTTTACTTAATTACCAGAAAAGACACGTTCAACACGGCGGGTGTCGTTATAAAAACAGAAGCTCCTTGCCCTACTGGTACATCTGGTATCATCCATAGCTTTTAATGGGGTCCTTGTTCATTTATATGTGTGCCCCTGTGTCTTTATTAATTGTTTGGGCTTTCGAAGTTGCCATTTCTTTTTGATTTTTTCTTTTGGACAGACCCTCATTTACTTTGGTCGCTACATCAATTTAAATAATATATAAAGTGTTAATATTTCATTGTATTATAAGATTTGCTCAAAATCAATAGCCATGGAAATGAAATTGCATCATTGATGTTAACATCTGGAATTCAACACGTAAAAATATAAACCAAATCTAATAAAAAATGTCTTGATCGAACTACTTTATATGCATGTTACGTTTTTTCCTGACATTTGGGAATTACTCTATAAATTTAGTATGATAAAATCAGTGAGGCGGGTCATTAAGACTATTGGATTGTCTTTTGTTTAAATTAGTATAAACACAAATCAATAAAAAATAGTTTTTATAATGGATGTTATATCTGGATTTACAGTTACATACTACATCATCAATTAAAAACAAGTTACAGATTGCCTTCTAATGCCCTGTAGGATATACATTGTCTGTATATTACATAAGAAGTGTTTTTAAAGACGTCAGAGAGATGTATTAGAGGTACAAAACGCTTTAAGATGTGTAAATCTTGATAAAAACCTTTGTAAATATACTATCAACTATTGACTTAAACTTTATATATATTTTAGTATTGGTTTCTGCAATCATTATACGTCAGTTATTTATTTTTTTAGAATAAAGCCACGGAAGGGGCAGTATTTGATTTTTGATAAAGGTTTAGCATTTACCATATCTTCCAACATATTGCCGGTGCCTAGTGAAAAAACGAAAGGGGTATTAATTTTTAAATCGGGTACGTCTTATTTAGGAATGAACCAATAAAGAGATAATAAGTTAATTTACATGGGACAAAATGCCTACAAATTCATGATAGATAAGCACGCATGTATGTTCTTCGACTTGAAATCGCCATGACACTTTCAACAATGAGCAAACACTCAAGTTCAAGATGGCCACTAGCACCTGTTTGAGTTGAATTCGACAAACCCCCTACAAGTACAAAGTAAGATTAAGCAAATTTTTGTGATTGATATCAAATAACATTATTTTATAACATGTGCTATATAACTCAAATAAATGTTTTTTATTCCAGATTCTAAATGTAAAAAAAATGGATAACAGGAAACACCTACAATGGCTGAAAATTATAATTACATGCCACAATCTACCAGGGAACTACACTGTAAAAACACGTATAAGACAAAAGACAAACGTAGACTACCATAGGAACTCGGGACAGCCGGACTTGGTACCGGCTCTAGCAAAAACCAGCGGTATGGGTTAAACCGGTTTATGTGTACCCAAACCTTCCCTTTATCTGTACCGTCTCACTATACTATAAAAACATAGCATTGTTCCTTTGCTTGTTTTACCATGTATTTGTAGACTTTGTCTCATGCGCATTTACTCCATATCTTTTCATTCAACATATACGAATAAAACCCAATACAGGTAGACTAATAACTCCATGGCTACAATCTTGAAAGGTGAGAAAAGGACAATGCGTATTTATAAAGATGGCTCAAGGGATGCTCGCCGCTTAACTGTTGGCTAGACAAGGAGCCTAGTTAGCTGGTAGAACACTGTCGCACTACGGAAGAAAACTTAAACCCAAAACTTCCTGAAGGGTTTCGTCAAGAATCATCATAAATTGCAGTAGACATCAACAGTATCATTGAGAGGCCAGTATGTGTGCAAAATTTTCAGGTCACTAGGTCTCAAAGCTAATTTAACGGAAGTAAGCAGAATATTTAGTCGATATCTCCCGTTACGTAAAGAATGTAAGTTACGTCCCAGCTTTTCTGGATTTTTAATCAATTTCTGGCATTTTTTAACATGTCCGTAAAATCGAGGATTAGAAAAGCCTTTAGTAATAAGCTGTATACGAGTAACGCTATATTTAGATATCAAATGTTCATATCTATTATAAAACTTCTTCAACAACTTATGAAATCTGTTACCCTGTTGTAAAAGTTTGGCTGTGATAGTAAGGTTACGTTCATTAAAATCGTGAAGAGTAGAACTTGTGCGTATCGTACCAGTTTACAAATATACACCCCGTAGGATGGAGCTAGATGAATGTCTCTGTCAAGAAAGGGGAAATTAGTAATAGTGAAATCAAAATCATCCCATTTGTCATATATTTTAATTTTTATTTTACCAGAGTCAATAATGTTAGTTTATATCCAGAAAAGGGCAATATTTGGAATTAATCGTTGTTAGCTTTATTCAGTTTCAGTTGTTGCGGGTAAACAATGTCTACATGTTCCAATAAACTGGGGATTATCAATAGTAAGGATATCGTCAATATTCCTGCCATTATCATTGAAAATAGAAATAAGTTTATCTATCACTGTTTTGTATGGTTCCATTTTGAAGATTTTTCATGAAGTCTCGTTCATAACAGAAAAGAAAAAGATCTGCAATTAGAGGTGCACAATTTGTACCCATGGGAATACATATGACCTAATGATAAAAAGTGCTGCCAAAACGATAAAAAAATATTGTCCCGCAAAAGATTGAGTGCATTAATCATATCATCACATGTCCAGGAACAATGATTATTGTAGGTAATATTAGAGGAAAACCGTTGCTTTTTGTTAGAGCAAATGAACTGCAGACCAGAAAATTTTAAAGACCATTTAATAAGTTGTCCCAATTTGGATTTAATCAAATTATGTGGAAGGGTAGTATAAAGTATAGAAAAATCATAAATGTCGATATATTAGACTGGTCTTTGAATTGATTGTAGTTTATCTATAACTTCAATAGAATTTTTTACACTCCAAAAATAATTTACCAGGATAACAAATATAAGATCGCACCGACTTTGCAATGGACGATTTAATTTTGTAGAAGTTTCGAAACCACAAATGAAACATGTTTCGTGTAAAAAATTTTCTGCATTTATATTTTTTGTTGTTCTGTATCAGGCCGTTAATGACATCATGTTTACTTTTTATGACAGTCTACAACAACGTAGTAGTTGGACCTACAGCAGAAGACACTGATAATAGAAGTGCTACACCTCCAATAGATGAGGCAATAACGAACAGGTTACTACAGTATGGAGAGAAAACAGTCCCCCATTTAACATCGCAGAAAGTTGTGCGTGTGTATACGGGTAACAGACCAGCCACAGAAAACAAAGATTACCAAATACTTACACGAGTAGACAGGTATGTAGAAACCGACTAACATTTTAAAGGCTTTATAGAAGCAATACATTTCTTGGGCAGGTTGTCTGGCTGAAATTCATTTCGTTTTGGCATTTTTTGCGGCTTAACAATGTTTGACTTCCACGTTTTAGACCTCAAAACTAATGGGATAATGTTTTTTTAAATATGTATCATGTGCACTTAATTTTCAGTTGTAGATTATTAAAAAAATCATTTTACTTAGATAATCAAAGATCATAATACCTTTATAATGATTTTAGTTTCATGGTTTTTAATTTAGTCCGAGTTGTTCATCTGTGTTAGTGTCTATGCCGTACTTATGTAGTCATTGTCTGTGTTCCTTTGTGTTTCCGATGTTGTCATATCCTTCAAGCAAGTCAGAACTTAAAATTACTCTTTTTTAAACTGATAATTTTGTTCTCACTTTCGTATCGGGTCTATACCGACCATCTTGCCTACTTGACTTGTGAACACTTTCGAAGAGAATTAAAAGCAGCATCATCAAATTGTACAGCTTAACGAAATTTACCGTTTTCTATGCAACTTTGGTATTTATTGTATTTTGCTAATGTTATGATATCAGTAATACTGCTTTCACACGTAATGCGATTTCATGCGTTTTGAAGTAGATCTAATACATATCAGTTATTATTTTTCTGTAACGTTACTTTCTCACGTTATACACCCGAAATAACCTTTGTTTCAGCGATAATTTCGGTTCTTTGTTGTTATATGTCATATTAGTCAGAAAATATTGGACACAATACACAAAAATCCCTTGAGAACTTGAGAAAAAAAGAGAACATTTAAATTTGTGAATCGTAAAATTGCAACACAGAAAGCCGTCGAAATAAGGGTGTTCACATTTGCCCCACATTTTCCATGCTTTATATATATTGTTTTCTTTTTATATGCTGTCCATTTTTTAAAACCGATTTTGACATTTTTTTTTATTTTTGATAGTGAGTATTCTTTTGATAATGTATAGAGCTTTCCCATCGTCGGTACCAACGGCCGATTACGCTTCATTTCTGAATTCATCGTAGCGTAGATGGTCGTGGATAACCGACGATGTAGCTTTCCATGTTATTTGTTAAAAAAATTTTCTGGCGCGAGGTATAACCCTTGAAACATGTGTATAGAGTAACGAAATTTACAGTCTATTATGCAACTGAAAATTTTACTGCCGTTGTTTCGTATTTTGGTTTTGGTCTTATAATTGTGCAGCAGACACCCGTCCGTAATGAAACAGAAGGATTTTTTGGAAAAGTGTTATTGAAAGACTGCATTTTACACCAATAAACTTATTTAATTTAAATTGATATTGTTTTTAATTCCAACTGAATGCAAGTTTGGTCCTGAATATTATATTACCTTGTAGTTGAATAATCGACAAGAGACGAGCACTGTTTTGTTTTTCATTATGTTTGTACAATTTGAAATTTGACCTCGCCATGACATATGATTCTGTTATTCAGTGCAACACTTTTTTGTGAATTTGGGTGATTTTTTTCACTTGACACATTGATCCATAGTTTAATATTTACGAAGGTAAAGATATAATATATTTGTGTTATTTTTTTATGTATTGAAGATTGTGCGATTTCCGTTATATGATATTGATTCAATTATCTATTTATGTGCATCTATACTAATTTCTACACCAGCTTGTTTGTTTATTTTAACACTGCAGAAGCTCACGATACCACAGAAATGAGAGAGAACTCTTTTATGATCTCTTATTCAGTTATATAATGCCTGAAGTCCTTATCGTGTTCCTGAAAGTTAATAAAACCACCGTTATTAAAATCCAAGATCATTAGAAGCTGCGACAGATACTCGGTTTTGATGAAATTAACATTATAAAACTCCATTTATGACTGTAAAAACATGATTATGAGCACATAAATGCATATTATTCCGTAGATAAAGATTAAGGGCACATTATATTGCTTATATATTTTTGTAGGAATTGGTTAACAGTTGGAGGTATTCGATCAACTGGTTTGAGTGCATGCATTGGGGTTGCTGAACATGTATATTTACTGATTAAGGATAAATACGGATTAGAAACATCATGTTCAAGTTGGAACAATGTGGAAAAAATTGATTATGTGTTTACAAATAGAGGAACAGTGAAATTTTCTGACGACAAAGAGCATAATATTACACATCCCCTTATATTTACTGGTATTGTCGGCCGATACAGACCTAGTTCTAGTCTATAGTAATAAAAAAATAATTTGTTCATTCTTATTATAAAAATGAAATAACAGGTTCATTTGTAAATTTCTAAAGCATTCCTAAATGTAAAAGATCAAACAAGATCGTATGTTTTCGGGTAAATACTTGTTAAATTGATTTAGATCTTAAAAATAAATTCATTTAAGGAACATTTTACTGTCTGAATAAAAAAGTTTGTAGCCTTTTCAATATCTAATTGTTAGATCGCCTAATGAACAAATAAAGAGATATGGAGTAAATGTATGTGGGACAAAATCGCTATAAATACATAGAAAAATTAAGCAAATGGAACAACGCTTTCATTGTTGTTCTCCATTTTGAGTCACCATGATGCCTTCAACAAAGAGCAAACACTCCTACCACATAAAGTTCAAGACGGTCCCTAGCACCGGTTTGAGCGGAATTCACTTGCTAAACGTTGAACAACGCTACATCCATGTATCTTTTTATATGCGTATGCAGAAACTAAATTCACTGCAACGTCGGTATTTTGTTATCTTGTCATGGAAGGGGGTCATCAGCAAGCATATCATTCCAGGCAAAGAATTGTAACACGACATGTCATCCATTGCACGACGAAGAGACAAATAGACAATACAACATATATCACAGGGCACTCATAGAGTTGATTGTAAGAATTGTATGCATATGTTGGTTATGGGTTTGTTTTCAACTTTCCAACAGTGACGAGACTACTGGCATCAGAAAGAGATACTAGATAGTATATCAATAAAAAAATACTGAACTTACCGTAGTAATGCGAGTAATACGTTAAAATAAAATAAATCTTTATACGACATACACATTGCATACTTTGATGCATAATGGGGTAAAAATGACACAATTGAATTCTTCGGAACGTTTTTTTTTTATTTTTCAGTTATTCTTTGAAATGGTTTTGTTTCGTAACATTGTTTATATTTTTCATGTCAGATTTGATACTTTATTTGACCAACTACAATATATTACAGCAATTGTATTATAATTAATCTAAACCCAGGCTTTCTTGTTACAATCCTCCTTGGACTGCAGAAAATAATTAGCTGTCGAAAGGCTTGACAGCTAGAAAGATATAAAATTGATTCTGTATAGTCTTGAATAACTAATAGTTTTTTTTGCGATGTGGGTGAATATATAGCCAAATTGAAATCTGCATGGTTCAGATACATATACAGAAGCTGGCCAAAAATAATCGTCACTTGCATTTTTTCCCTCTTTATAACATATATCAATATAAATATATTTCAATGAAAATTTCATGAATAAACCCAGGATCTTGTGACGTTTACCTTTTTATTTCATTGTAATTTTTCTGAAGTTTAGTTCCAAGGATTAAATGATTGAAAGAGGAAGTGAAATTTTGACGTCACAATTTTACTTGCATAAAATCATATGTCTGAGTCAATTTAACAAATCTTGAAATCTTGAAAAATCTTGAGAATCTTTGGAATTATGACCCTGCATTTTACACTTCATGATTAAATCAGTGATTTTTTAAAACTGCATGTCAGAAAATTATGTCCAAATAAACAAGTAAACTTCACATTAGCGACATTTTCACTGAAATCATATTTCTATTGACTTCACAATTATTTTTCGAAAAATGCGATTTCACATGAAATACATAGGGAAAAAATGTATGTGTGAGGTATACTATTGGCCTACAATTAATTAGATCCACAACTGACGTGATATTTTTGCATCATGACGAGCAACCAATGATCTTTGGAAATTTGTACTAAAAAAGTATAGTTGTTTTCAAAAACACTTGAACTTTTGACCCACACATATATATTAAATAATCGATATGTATTCATGGTATTAAAAAGTTCAAACTTATTGATTGTAAATATAAACAATGATTTGAAATCTGTGTTCCATTTAATAAGTATGTCTTTAAACAAGAATACTTATAGATTAAAATTTCAATATGTATAGGATAGTTGTACTTATATCGAAGGACAAATTTTGAGTATTTTATTAGAATTCATATACGTTCTACTGTATAACTGATTGCTTTTACTGCGGATTAACTCTCCGAGGAGTGCAGTATATAATGACAGCAGAAATGGATGGTCAATATTTTTCCGGTGATGCCCTACTGTGTTGTGACAAGCATTTAAATGAAGAGTTAAAATATTACTGTCTATCTTGCCAGACCACCATTTGCTCAGATTGTATTCTTGAATGTCATTCCATTCATGAAATTATAAAATTTGGACGAAGTAACAACGTTTTATTCAATGCAATGTTTGAAGGTAAACCAAGTAATATTGATACGGATCTTGTTAAAATGTTGAATGAAGTGGAGGTTTGTCGCACCAAAATGTCGAAATTTTCAGAAGCTGTATCCAAAGAAATCAAAAATCGGGCAGAAGAAATCTTACGTCATATTAAGAGAATACGCAACCAGTTCCTTGACGAGTGTCATATTATTACAAAACGAAACTATGTTCATTTAAATGCATTGAAGAAGCGTATAAAATCACAAATTGAAATGTATAAAAGTTCTCAACATTCCACAAAATCTTGTTTTGAAGGTGTTACAGATTATCTACATCATTTGCATCCAGGAATTGAATCTGACAATACAAATGTCCACTATCCACAATTAGAGATTCCTGTTTTTGAACCTGGCGTTGTTGATATGGTAGCACTAAAGTCAATGTTTGGTGAAATATTAATAAGAGAAGATAAGGATGGACATGCCATCAATCCAAAATATGACCCTTATAAAGAACATTACCGATTCGAAGACAAAAAACAAATTGTGTCAAAAGAAAACGAATCGGATATACTTTCGGAAAACTTGGGAAATGACTCAAATGTGAACCATCAGATTGATGACTTATTCTCCAACAATAAAAGACGTGTAAGGCAGCAGATTGATACTGGTGATGCAGGTAAATATAACAAATCCGCAATTTTAGGTGTTCCTTCGCGGCAAGATAAGTCGTTATTTCGGAAAAATGGCAGAAACTCTTCAAAAGATGGTGTGGTTGGGTATGATTCCAGTCAGTCGTACAAAACTAAGTTTTTGACAAATCGTTTCGTGGAAAATAAATCAGAGAACAAAGATGAAAGTTCTATTGATGATTGTGATGGAATTTTCTATGGACCTCCTTTACAACCTGAACTGCAGTTTACTGTGGAATGTGAAGATAAACCAATATGCTGTCTATGTGTAGTTGGTTCAGAGAGTTGTTGGGTACATCAGGGTTTTTCTACAACAAATTTTCTCCTACAGACGATGACAGGTAAACGGAAGAAAATAGAATTCAAGTTTGTTGTGGAAGATTGGGCCATAGAGCCTCCAAACAGTGTTGTAGCCGTAGACTACAATAAAAGAATTGTGAAGTTGACACCTTTAGGAAATCCTTCAAGTCCCTTGTCGGCTTCACAAAATATTGGTTGGTCAATTCATCATACCGATTTACACCCTATAGCAATTGCATTGTGTAAAAACGGAGATTTCTTAGTGTCAATTGTAGATACATGGTCATATAATGTGGACAAAAATAGTCGAAGACAAGTAATACGAATGAATAACCATTTCGAAAAAGTACAAACATTGGAATATATTGATTCAAAAAGATTATTTACTACCCCTAGAAGACTTATAGAAAATATTAACGGTAGTGTATGCGTTTTAGATGAAATAAGTGAAAATAGAGGACAAATAATAGTCTTTAATAGCAGTGGATCTTTGATGTTTGTTTATTCTGGTCATGAGGAGAATAAGGCTTATTTTAATCCGAATGCCATATGTTGTAACAGTGATTCTAGAATTATTATATCTGATTATTACAGTAACACACTCCATATTCTTGACCAAAATGGAAAATTTCTTCAATGTATTTCTCACTCAAATATGATCAACCCATTTGCGTTGACAGTTGATATAATGGACAGAATTTGGATAGGACTTAAATCAGGGACTATTCTTGTCATCAGTCTAAGACCTGTAACTTAGTCTCACAGATATAACAGTTGATGTTTATTAACTGAAACGCTGAAGGTATTACTTGTGGTGTTTTTAAAAGCACTATAATCCATCACTGAAGATATATACTGTAAATTAAGAATCCAAATAGAGTGTTATATATTGTTCACTTGAGCAAAATGATTTCTATTTTTCGCTGACAAAAAAAAACTAATTTCTGCTAATTTTTTAGAGCAGAGCTTGACCCATCATTTGAAATTACGTTTCATCTCATTTTTTTTCTTGTTTTAGAAAGTAGTCTAACTTTATTGCGGTTTTATTCGTATGTCTATATTTTACTGTAATAAAACGGAAAAGAGAAAGTGGAGGTTTTGGTACCCATAAAGGGGCTTAACTCTTCCGATAGTGTTTTTGTCTAATCCAACTGTTCGGAGTTCTTATAGTTTTTACGTTTATTTTTTGTCTTTCATTTGTCTACTTCTCTAGTTGCCCTTTGAATTGTGGCCATTGGATGTAATATTCAGTCATTGTTGTTGTTTCTTGTTATCTGTGTTTTTATTTAATTCTAAATAGCATTCATTTATACCAGATATTTTCGGTATATCCAAAAGACTAAGTTAATCCCTTTGCCTTTAAAAAATGCATTTCAAGTGAAAAAAAAATCTTTTTTTCTGTGCCGTACTTATACATCGGCAAACGACTACCGAAGCAAGAACGAAGAAAGGGTGAATTCTAAAATCATAAATAAAGTCACGGCAATTCACATCCAACACGAATTGAGACAGTGTGATAAAGACAAAAAAAATTAACAAAAATGAACAAGAACGCCACACAACTAAAGCACTAACAGTGTGAACCCCTATAAAAACTGAGGTACCATCAGGTGCTCCGGAAGGGTAAGCATGATCTGCTCCACGCATGGCCGCACCCTTCACACAACCAGCTAGAATATAGTATTGAAAGATCCGTTTGATGACCGATTGGTAATTGTCATTTTCTGACCCTTAGACAAAACCAATTAGAATCAATGGTACGTGTTACTTCTCTAACCCTAAAACAGTACCAAGGTAAAAGTTTGAAAAGCTTATGTGACAGTGTATTAAGTGGTCGGACAATAACAAGGACAAATGGGTATCGCAAACATAGCAACGAAGAAAAAACTAAAAGATGACGAATGTCCTACACAAGACAACACANATATTTTTATTTGAACTTTGATTATTCCGGTAAATATACCAAGAGTAGCGGCAAAAAATTAGAAAATGATACATATATGTTTTATTAGGGTCTTATTTAAAACCAAATAGCTACAGCGATTTAAGCTGCGGCAAATTTCGTTGTGCGTACTTTAAAGCAACTGACAGGTGTGAACTCCCAAAGAAAATCGGGAGTATCATCAGGTTTTCCGGAAGGGTAAGCATGATCTCCACGCGTGGCACCCTTCACACTGTCAGTGAAAAGTCCGGTTTTGTCACAGTCGGTGTTAGTCAGTCCGGTAACAAACTCTGGGTGTACTCTCATTTGTGAAATAGAATAAGAAAAGGAAGGGAAACGGGGAATGTGTCAAAGAGACAACGACCCTAAGGGGAGCAATAACAACTCAAAGCCACCATAAGATCTTCAATGAACGGTGAGGAAACCCCACATCCAACGGTAGGTCGGAGTTGGCCCCTAAATAAAAGAGTAATCAAGTTCAGCGAAATAAGCATCTTCCTAGACTCCGATAGACATAAAGTGAACTAACTAGAAAACAGACAANTGACTTAGGACAGGCGCAAACCTGCTGCGGCGGGGTTAAACTAGTTTTATTGGGCCCAAACATTGTAACGGTCTGTCAAATCGTGGTGACGACCGTAAAACTTCTGTAGTGACAATTGCAACAGTGGCTGAATATATGTTTTTTTTTGTATCTTTGTGCTTCCGATATCGCCATTGTCTTTGGATTAATCTTTTTTAGATGGTTCGGTTCTTTATACCGTACTTTAACAATAAATTTTACCTTCAAGACTTAGACAAAGGTGCTTCTTTGTCACATTTAAAATTTTGAATAACTAAATACCGAACTTAATATTAATTTTGTTTCTGCATATGGCCATTTCGACAACTTATGTCTTTTCAGTGCAGACAGAATCTTAACATGTGGGTGACAATGAATTCAAAATGTTTAAAAACTGACAGAGAACAGATAACCAATATGAACTAAACAGAAAACTAAACTTGTCTTGGCTTGTCCTTGTCTTCTTATAAAATTTTAGTTTCTTGATATTTGGGTTATTGGATGTGGTTTTTTTCCATTGATTTATTCACCTTTTTACCTTTTTGGGGCCATTTAGGGCTTGCTATATGGTGTGAGGTTCCTCACTGTGTTGAAGACCTTACAGTGACCCCTAGATACTTTGTTTTGGGTCGTTTTAACCTGGATATGGAATGTTGTCTCCTTGACATTTACCCCATTTCCTTTCCTTTTCATATTGGATAAATGTAAAAAATGGATAACAGGAAACGCCTACAATGGCTGAAAATATAATTACATGCTACAATCTGCTATGGAACTACACATGAAGAGCACGAATAAGAAAAAAGACAAACGTAGACCACGATTATGACTCGGGACAGCATTACTTTGTATCGCCACTAGCAAAAGCCAGCGGTAGTACACAGCTTTGCACGAGGAAGATACTCTTTAGTCTACAAAAAATATCAATCTGTATTGCATGAAGGGGTCTACCTTAATATCCCAGAGATGTTTAATTAGTATACAAAGAATTTAATTGAATTTTGATCGTTGGATAACAGACAGAGATAGGAGATTCAAATGAGTTTTTAAAGATGTTACTAGAGGAATAGTAGTATGTTCATTGTAGAATTCCAAATATAAAATGGTAATGCTCCAGTTAATCCGCCATGGTTATCCTTTTGTATGGCTACTTTGCTATTTCTTTGCAAATACATCAAATACAAACTTGGTTTATAACTAATAGTAATTTATCATCCTAATATTAGATTATAATAACACATGTTTTCAAACTTCTGTCAATGCTATCCCTAAACCTGAATTTCCCGATGACTTAGGTCCAGTGCCGGCCGCTACTTGCAGAGATCTTCCAACTGTCTGAGAACTGCTCACAGGATGACATCTACACAGAATGTTTCTGAAGCATTTCCGGAAATTTTGGCTAAATATACTGTATAACACTGGATTAGCCGCTGAATTGAGATTAGCTATTATCATTGTAAATACTTGATACGAAAAGTTTTCATGAAATGTTGTAGGTGATATCGTGTCACAAATAAGAAGTATCTGACTTGGCGAATAACTCACGAAATAAACTATCACACACATCATTAGCATTTTCACCACGCCCCTTCTAGCATTCAAAGCTTCCGAATGTCGCTCATAATAGGATCCATTGGCATTCCGAACTGTTATTCTTCTGTGAAGTCGTTCCGATCCAGAAAACAAATGCTTTGATATCAAAAGGTATAAAGTCAACTGAATTCCGAGAGGAATGAAATAAAATAGGAATGACTCGGCATACTTGAAGATATAGAAGGTAAGATAATTATTCGGAAACACAATCACACAGTAGAGCAGGTTTCCTGCATTCCCAGAAAATACATCGTTGTAAAACAAGGTGGGAAATCCGGCACCAATTGCAAATGGCCAAATGCATCCTAACACAGCTGTTATTCTCCTCTTGTTACATAATATATGGGCTTTGATTGGATGAATAATGGCTACATATCTGAAGGTAAAGTAAAGTGTATAAATTATTTTACATTGAATGTTTTCCTTTAATAGTATTTAAGACCCTAGACAAATGTATAAGCCGAGGACTTGCAAATTTAAAGGCAGTTATATTGTTTTTTTCCTTCCTTTTTCATTGTGCGTAAGTGTGAAATTATTTTTATCATCGAGTTAACATTTTCAGGACCATTGACAATTTTTTTTTTCGGTTCTTTTGCTATCTGTGCTGTCTTGCATATCACATTATTAACTTAAAGTTACACTTTTTCATGTAACATTTTCAACTATTTTCATGAAAATTTTTAAGTGGGTGGAACAATTAACTCTTTGCCGATTTCCGGACGAACTGTTCCATGCACAAAATAATTGCACAGTGTGACGTCATTCAAATCTTACCCGCTTAGAATTTTTCTCAGGAAAGACTTTTTTATTGGTCATAAAGGTTAAAAAAAGGTTACAGGAAATGGCAAAACTATTGTCCTTCGATAATGGAAATGACTTGCAAACTGTTGCCTTCGGCCCCTGGCCTCAGGCAGCAGTTCACTGGTCATTTCCATCACCAAGGGACAATAGTTTTTGCTGTTTCCTTCAAAGGCATGAAATAACTGTATACTGCTTTTTTTAGTTTTGCCTCTGTCGATAATGTTTGTGATATAGATTTATCGATTTCTGTGTACAAAGATAAATTTGTGTTTTGTTTTGTTTTTTTTTTTTTCGAACCTTCCCTTTTTCTTGTTTGAGGGTTAGAGAGATGACTTGAATCATTGATTTTGACTCGGTGGTTTGAAAATGACAATTTCCAATCAGCCACCCCCAACAGATCTTTCAAAATATCACTTTTACTTAGTATTAGAACCCCGGGATTAGAACACACACTACACTATTTTACGACCTGTCAATAGTAGTTGCTCCCGTAAACAACCACAAAGAAAGGGGAAGCTTGGCTCGTCATAAAACCGTTTGTTCATAAGCCTGTATTAAGTCGCGAACATCGCAGCCTACAATCATCTGATGTATTTCCACCTGCTATGTGTTTTGCCTCTTGGACTTTGGCACTTCACAATTCTGTTCGGTAATTTTGTTATTACCACCATTTCTTACCTCATGAAAAACTCTTAACAATGAAAGGATATTGAGTAAATACACATGACATTAAGTCTGTACAAATACGTGATAAAAACAAGCGATTGCTTAACTTTTTTTTAATTGTTCCTCATTATCAGATCACCATGATATCTTCAACAATGAGCTTTGCTCATATCTCAAAGTACTTTCAAGGTGGCTCCTAGCACCGGTGTGAGTGGAATTCATTGCTAATTGTCAAACAATACACATCCATTCTCTTCGTTATCCATGAATAGAGCCTTTCACGATAACTGCGGTCCTGCGATTTTGAGTGGAAAATAACAACAGTTCCCGCAAAAATGACGTGGTAGGACAATTAATCACGTATACTATGACGTTGCATTTTACCCACTCAAAGGCATATGAGCGCATGTGCAAAATTCAGGACCGCAGTTATCGTGAAAGGGTCTATTCTTACAACCGCTGTCAAACTTAGCCCGACAAAAGACTCATAGATAAGAATCACGACTTAAGGTAGATAGACACTAAAGTACGCACAACGAAATTTGCCGCGGCTTAAATCGCTGTAGCTATTTGGTTTTAAATAAGACCCTAATAAAACATATATGTATCATTTTCTAATTTTTTGCCGCTACTCTTGGTATATTTACCGAAATAATCAAAGTTCAAATAAAAATATTTTCCATAGACCTTCATGTTAATTCCACTCAAATTTTAAAGAAATTCGATGTGGGAGTGATTGATGAATGATTAACGCAAACCAACAAACCAATGAAAAGACACCAAATGGATTGCCGATGGATTACTTATTTGCATATAGGGTGCTTGTTTGTTGTTTATTCGGGTGGCCAATGAACAAACAGAATTTTTATTTGTTTACTAATTTACCAAAAAAGGCTTACGTAAAATCTGCGAATAAAATTTGCAGAACCAATATCCAGCTACCGTTTATTTTTATTAAAATAAATTTGTTTACAGGTAAAAAGTTTTTGTTGACACTTTGTCAAGTAATTACATAATTATTTTTTTGCTTCCCAATCGAGATTTACTCCCTACCCACCTGTTTTGGTTAATCGATAGACCCAAGGGCATTATAACAATAAATACAGGTGTTCAGTTAACCAGGTATTACTCCCTCTGTTTTCGACTCAAATTTTCTGTCAAAATAACATAGGAGGGTAATGGAAAACCTTTTAACCATTTGTTGTAAAATTATGGTAATGTATGGCATGAAGCGGCAAAAAATTAGCTTTCCATTGGTGTATGCCATATCATCGTTTAACATGTACTCAATAAGATATTTGGAGAAAAGTCGCGGCAAATTTCGTTGTGGCTACTTTAATATTCATATCCATGAGATTTTGTTATAAGTCGGCACAATTGAAGAACCGATCCTACTTACCTGAAATCTGTAATAAAAATTATGGGTCACCATGCTTGATTTTTCTAGAACTGATGTCAAAGTTTAGTCATATTTAGCCATTTTTTCGCCTGAATTTACAAAGAATGCACGGGTAAAATATGGACAGGCAATTTTTAACTTCATAAAAATGACCCTTTTATCCATGAGAATTTTATATGTTTTTGTAAATAGATAGGTTATGATGTGATCTCTTAGTTACAACGAAAAATTGTATATGTCACCATGGTTTTAACGGAGATATTTTATAAAGTTTCCACAATAAACATAATTGACGGGAAAAGGGAGTTAATTCGCGGCAAAATGGATTAAATATGACGTTTCATATTAGTCAATCAATTATGACGTCACAAAGGAAAACCTGTCAAATGACTGTTCCGGCAAAGAAATCAAACTAAACCCGTATTCGACTCTGTATTTTGCAAATGCGCGATTGCACTGCGCAGCGCAACAGTGTCTATCTACCTTAATACAACCACAGTGCACTCATCGAGTAAATAAACACACAAATTTTGCATCGGTATTCGTTTGGCGATGTATAATTATAAAAGCCTATTTTGTTGAGTCATTAAGACTCTTTTCAAAGGTTTTCTATCAGTTTTTGAACATATTATAAAATATCTTTGTTTTTCAAATGTGTGTTGCTGACATTTCTATCAGCAAATCTCCAATTTTCAACTTTTTTATGTAATAACCATGCATCTGATGGGGAATATAAGCGTTCGTTGGAATGTTCATAATTTCACACAGGCTGGAAAACCGACAATTCATGTAACATTGGCAAAATATTTTAGGGTAAATTTGTTAATAAAAGGATATTCATAGAAGCCTCTGAGCTTTGTTGAATTTTGCATTGAAGTTCTATGCGAGTATTAATATATCTGTGCGCTTAAAAAAAGATTGAAACATAATAATTTTAGGCGCTCAGAAAATGCTAAAATCGATGGGTTTGTTTAGCCCTTGTTACTTCCATCCTTAAAGAATTTCTATGGCCGTCAGCATTATATCATCGTAGGAGTTTTTCTGTCGATCATGCAGTTAAGAGAACGGGAGATGTATACCCCTATATATTTCTGTTAGGGTGTATATGTTTTTGGGATAATTTCTCCTGTGAAAAATACTATTATACATTAAAATTTTTGCATTTTTTTCCTGTATTTAAAAATATTATTCTGACTACCTTTTAATAGTGCCCTTATCTCACTTTTCTATAACTTGAAACAAATGTTTTGGTTTTATCTGCACTGATGAGACATAAGTTGTCGAAATGCGCATATGCAGAAAATAAATTAACAGTAACTTCGGTATTTTGTTATTTTGGACTAACAGTCCACTGCTGGTGGACTGTTAGTCCCCGAGGGTATTCACCAGCCCAGTAGTCAGTACTTCGGTGCTGACCCGAACGCCGATTCTACTTTGGAACCTTACAATATCTAATTTTTTGTAAATTTTGTTGAAAACTAAGGAGTATCTCCTTCATGCAATGCTCTGTCCTTAGCCGATTTTGGTTTTACATTTAGATCATATTTGTTATTTGTTCTCTATCAGTTTTTAAACATCTTTGAGTTGATGGTCTTCCAAACGTTTAGATTTTATCTGCACTGAAGAGACATAAGTTGTCGAAATGCGCATATGCAGAATTAAAATTCACAGTAACTTCGATATTTTGTTATTTTATACACTACTGCTTTTGTCGGGCAACGAATGACTGTGATTCTAAGAGCACCTAGTGTTTGTTGACGATCCCATATCCATGACCAATCAAGACATGAATGTATATGGCAAGCCATATTTATATTAATTCAACTTAAAAGATATCTTATATATTTTATGAGGTATCTCCTAATTGTTTTACAACATACCTTATAAACTTCATAAGACGTCTAATAAAATTAGTTTTTAAGATATCTTATAAAGTTGATAAGATATCTCATAAAATATATAAGATATCTTATAAACTATTTTTATTAGATATCTCATAAAGTTTATGCGATATCTTAAAATAAATACGATATCTTATATAGTATATAATATATCTGATTAACTTTATGGGATATCTTATGAAGTGTATGAGATATCTTATCAATTTTATGAGATATCTTAAAATAGAAATAAATATAAATGCGGCGTGCCGTAGATGTTGCATTATTCGACATCTATCAATGAATTAAAATCGGTGCTAGAGGCCGTTTTGAACTAACTGTGAGGTATGAACAGGGCTCCTTTTTGAAGGTCTTATTGTGTTGTTTAGTTTGCTTGGATCTACCATGCACTTGCAGACTTTGTCTTATGTATATTTACTGTGTCCTTTCATTGTAATATTATGTGAGATCAATATGGACAAGTATTATATGTTATTCGGGAATCTTCACAGGGGATACGGGTTCATATTCACTGTCTGTGTTTTATATTCCCTGAGCTGTCAGGCGAAGGGGATATAGGGCAGAGACAGGGAATATGAACCCGTATCCCCTGTGAAGCCCGAATAACTTTTTTATTCTGGTAGAAGTGCCAAAATTTTTCTATTAAAAGCATTTAAAAATTGAGATTTTGCTACCACGGGGATACGGTCTCATATCCCCTGTCAAGGTAACCAATCAAATTGCAGGGTTTACCTGGATATTTCACTTCAGCAGAATGTAAAATATTACAAGCTTTGTGAGAAGGGTTCAAGAATGAAGAATGCACATTTCTATGTGTTAACGAACAAGAAACGTAGTATACATACAATCGAGTCTCATGGGAAAACCGATTGGCATTGTAACATGAACTCCCTAAGAAGTGAGACCGGGAGGATGCGTCGACATGGTTGGGTAAGCATATCCTTCTAAGCATGCATTACCCGTCATGTGAGAACTGATCTGTCTAAATTTTAATCGTAGCAAGGAACAAGATAATTCCGGTACTTTATATGAAATAACTGGTGCTAAATCCAGTCAAAACTTAAAACGTAAAGTGCAAGACTGTTTCATGGTCAACAAACTCGTGGCGAGCAGAGAAATTCGAGCGTTTCTCCTCATATTCTTAGTGTAGTAGCTTTATGGTTAGTAATAAATCTGTCTGTTTTAGGATAGAATAGTGTTCGTTAGGTCATTCGTACATCAATGAAGATGATCAAGATAAAGAACAACAATTAAAGCGTTGTTTCATTTGCTTAATCTTACCTTGTTTTTTGTGGAATTTTATCCCATGTACATTTACTCCATATCCCTTTATTTGTTCATCGCCAGATGTTAAAACTTCTATGAGATCGTTAGGCATATGGCGAGATGTCCCAAAAATATTAACTGTAGATAGCATGTACGGCGAAACACTCATGCTTATATGTTACTAGTTTTAGATTAAAGAAAGTAGAATTTGTTAAACTCCGTTTCACTTCCTTTAGATAATGGAAATTTTACAATATCTGCTTTATTTGTGAATAAATTTTACTGATATTATATATGGAAATCAAGAATATACATAACTGGAAAACTATACAAACGGTTTCTAGGGCGAGCACAAGGCTCTGCATACATGTGCAATTTCCTAGTTTTTGTCATTCAGGTGAAAAAAATCTGAGTGTTGGATTATTTCATTGTGAGGACGAACAGGCAAGAGGATTATAATGACTACCTATATATGGCAAAGTTCACTCGATTGTACCAACGAATTTTGGGATTTCATTGAAATCCAGGGATACTGTTTACAAGTCGAAGATATTTTTTGTATTAAAACCGACGTTTGATTATAAGAGCAGCCCTCCCAAACCAAAACAAACCAACAAACAAAACAAAACAAAACAAAACAAAAAGATAATATCAAGAAAAACTTTAATTGCCTACTCCATGTAACTACATACATTTCGGATTAAACCATATCGAGAAGACCTTTTTAACCACACTTCTGTATTTTTCTTGGATATTTGCATTTTTGATTTATGTGTATGTGTTTTTTGTTTTAGTTTCGTTTTTTTTGTTTTGTTTTGTTTTTGTTTTTGTTTTTTTCTTTTTTGTTTTTGTTTTTGTTTTT